>LVTN01001266.1:55746-78869 GCA_001649415.1 Musa itinerans
TATATATATATATATGTATATATATATATAGGATAAAAACGATAAATTTAATCGCTTTCGGAAAACTTCGTGCGATGAAACTCTTAGTTTGACAAAAACCGTATTGAAATGTCATTTAATTTTAATAAGTTTGTAAGTAAGTAGAGAAGAGGGGATTGGATTGTTTATAATGATGTAAAGTGGAATGCAGCAAAAGCAAAGTACACATCAAGAAAAGAACACACCAATTTTATAGTGGTTTGGTCGTCCAACCTACATATACTCCTGATTCCTCGTCCATTGAGGTCACTGGCATCCACTAATGGTCTTCCTTCGATAGGTGAAGACCAACCACCGCTTTACAATGCTTTCTCCTTTTTACGGGTTTAGAAGACAATCCTTACATGCCTCACACGTCTTCTTGGATGATTGCAAAACTAAAGAGAGAGAGGAGGAAGACTCTTTGTACTTTTACAACACTCTTACACCCCAACACTTAAAAGATTTTTTTCACACTTTTATTGTCCTTTCAAGTAGAAAAGGGTGGGGTATTTATAGGCCCTTAATGGCTTCAAAATTGAAGCAAAAAAGTGTCTCATCTCAGGTTTCCAAGGTACTAGCGATACCATCGCTTGTGCTGGGCAGTACCATCACCTGCAGCACTGATATTGGGCGATACCACCGCCTAGTCTGACGGTACTACCGCTTGACAAAGCCTCAAAGACTAGCCTTTGGCGATACCACCGCATGGTGGTAATAACTGTCGGTGGTACCACAGCCCAGGCTTCTTGGTGACTGAGCCTTGGGTGGTTCCACCGCCCCAGTCTGGCGGTGTCACCGCCAGACAAGGTTCAGCAATCTAGTTGAGCCTTGAATCTAGCCGAAACTAGTCCAATTACAAGCCCAATTAGCCCTTAACAGGTTTAATGAGATTACCTTACAAACCTAAGCCTAATTATGTGCTAACTACGATTTTTAAGGCATACACTAAATAAAACAAGTCCAGTAAGTCTAGGTTTCTTCCGACGATCTTCCGGCGGACTTTCGATGATCTCTCGGTAGTCTTCTAATGGACTCCCAGCAAGCTCCTGGACTTTACGATGATCTTCTTAGCAAGTTCTGACTAGCTTCTCGGCCAATTCCGATAATACTTCCGACGAACCTCTAGACTCCCGACGAACTCTCGAACTCCCAACGAATTCACGATCTTGACTCCGACACTTCGTTTTGCTTTATGCCTTGATCGCTATCATAGTTAATCTTAGAGACTTTTCTTAACATATAGATTGGATCAAACAATTTACCAATTGATTTCATCATCAAAATCTGAGATTTAACAATCTCTCCCTTTTTGATGATGACAATTAATTGATGACGGAGTTAACCTTAACTCCTCCTATCTATATGTCATACTTGAGAAAAGACACTCTTGAATTAAAAGCCTTTGAATTCAAGCATCAAATCGATAAGTTATATGCATTTAAACTTATTGATATGCATATCATGATACTAATCATGATTTACCATTTCAAAATACGATATCACATATTTATCATAATAAAAATGATGTTAAGGCATGACATTCATTGTCAAGTCTAATATCAAATGATGATACTAATCTCAAATATGAAATTTAGCAAGATTCAAATTTCAAGTTTGATAAAAGATGACAATTCATCAATATGAGGTATGATACCAATTGTAAATAGGAAATTAAGCATGATAAGTTTGATACTTTATTATAACGATATAAAATCATGATTTTAAGAATGAAACATTTTCAAGTATCCATGCCACATTACTATGCGTTTCAAGCATTCATGATACATTTCAAGTATCTACGATACATACGATGCATATACGATACATTTTGATATTTTTCAAGTATTTGTGATGTATTTGATGATACCAATCACATTTCAAGCATTCGCAATACATTCAAGCATTTACGATATGATATATTTTACACATTATGTCAAACATTCATAATGCCAAGTTGTCATCAATTTGCCATATTTCTCCCCCTTTGTCATCAACAAAAAGGAGAACCATTCAACAATGCAAGTGTTTTTTTAAAAAAATATTCAAACAAGTTCTATACCAATTTATCCAAGCTAGCTAAAAAAAGAGAAGTTAAGCAAAAACTTTGCATGATAACTACTTTTGATTTTTGAAATGGACAAGCTAGCATTTTTACTTTAGACGTGCAAATAATTTTTTGGTTCATCTTGAGATGTGCAAGTTTCATTATTCCTTTGTCATAAAAATAAAAAGAAGAGGAAGAAGAGTAAGGGAGGAATGCATTCTCCATCAAGAATCAAATTCATGAAAGTTAAGTTTCATTAAATCAAGCTTCTACTATAGCAAAGAGAGAGGATTCATCATAAAGGATCAAGATGTCCATACCAAAAAATCAAATCCATATTCTTGCAAATGATCATCATATATTAAAAGTTCATAAATAAAAATTCTTCTTTTGGGAAAAGAGTGAGGAAGAATTCATGGGAGAGGATCATTAAGTGAAGGATAAAAAATCCATGAATAAATCAAATGCTTTTTCTTGTAAATAGAAGGAAGAATGATTCATAGGAATTGATAAAAGATTAAGTCATTAATCCATGAATTATGGCTCTTTCTTTGCAAATAGAAGGAGGAAGGACTCGTGTTAGGATCAAGAGCGGCACTAAGAGTGGATCCATGAATTAGTGCAACAGAAAACTTTTGCGATTTTAGAAAATATTTCATACGTTCGAAGAAAATCGATTCGGAAAGATAGTAACTTTAAAACGTAAGAGAGCGTAAGTGTAGTGAAAGCAAGATGAGGAGAAAAATCACTTAGCTATGAAATGATTTGCAGTTAAAGAAGATTGCTCAAAACGAAATGCAAACCAGATTTAGAGTGGTTCGGTCAACATGACCTACATCCACTTTCAGATTCTTCCTCCGACGAGGTCTCCAGCATCCACTAAAGGCCTTCCTTTAATAGGTGAAGATCGAACACTTCTTTACGGTACTTTCTCCTTTTCCCGGGTTTAGGAGATGAACCCTTATAAATCTCACTCATCTTTCTTGGATGGTTACAAGGCTAAGAGATGGAGGAGAACTTTAACTTTTACAACACTTTAAGGCTCAAGATTATGCCAATAGGTTTCGTGCCCTTTCATACAAAAAAGTGTGGGGTTTTTATAGGCCTCAATTGCTTCAAAATTGGAGCAAAAAAGTGTCATATCCCCAGATTCTATGGTACTGGCTATACCACCACCGTTACTGGGCGGTACTACCGCTCGGTCTGGGTAGTACCATTGCCTGACAAAGCTCGGAGACCAAGATCTGGCGGTTCTACCACCTAACAGGGGCGGTACCACTGCCCAGAATTCCTGGGAGATCGAGTCTCCCAGGCGGTGCCACCGTCGGTCAAGAATTCAAGGTCCTGGTTGGGCCTTGAATCTGACCTAAACCAGCCCAACTTAGGGCCCAATTGGCCTCTAATTAAGTTAGTGGGATTACCTCCCAAACCTAACTTAATTTACGCTCTAACTATGATAATTAAGACATGATTACTGCACTTTATGTTTCGGTGCGTCAATTGCTCTTCCGGCGAGCTTTCGGCGTACTTCTGGTGAACATCCGATGAACTCTCGGCAATGCTCCGACGGACTCCCGGCAAGCTCCTAGACTTTGCAATGATCTTCTTGGCGAGTTTTGACGAGCTTCTATGGCAAGCTCCTGGACTTCTCGGTTGGTTCCTGCAGAACTTCCGACGAACATCCGAACTTCCGTCGAACTCTCGAACTCCCAATAAGATCTCGATCTTGACTCCGGCACAACACCTACTTTATGTCTTATTGCCATCGTAGTTAATCTTGCACACTTTTCTCAACATATAGATTAGATCAAACAAATTACAATTGACTTCATCATCAAAATCCGAGATTCAACATCATAATCATCACATGAAAATAAGACATCAACTTGTAAATACCAAAAGTGGAATATTTTCTTTTGTAAATATCACGAGAAAGAAAAAATGATATCGATTTTAAAAAAAACTCAAGTTACCAAAAAATGTATCAAGGAATTTATGTAATCAAAAATGATATCGATTTTAAAAAAAACTCAAGTTACGAAAAACTGAGAAGTTAGAAAAATGTATCAAGGAATTTATGTAATCAAAAGATTTATCATGCCTAATTCTCATAGTGTTGCATGCATTATACCATCATCAAGAAGTGCATCATTGAAAAGCACGTTACGTCGAAAGATACATCATTATCATGAGTATTACATATATAATCAAAGTGCATCATATCATGCATGATTCAAATCATCATCATACCTTTCTCCCCCTTTGTCATAAAAAAAAATGAGAAAAGTGCAACTAGTATATTTTTGAAACATGCAATTTCTACTTCACTATAGAACATGCAAACTTAGCAAGTTTTAGAGATATGAAAATTAGCAAAAATATATATTTTTTTAGATGTACAAGATAGTATGTTTTTGCATCTTCTTGAAATGTGTAAGTTAGCAAACTTTGCTTCTCTTGAGATTTGCAAGATAGCACTTCTTACTTCTCTTTTGAGATGAGCAAGCTAGCAAGTTTTGCTCCCCCTTTGTTATTGTCAAAAAGAAGGGATGGTTATAATAGTGCAAAACTTTTCTCCTTACATCATTTTTCAAATAATCACTTGAAATATATCAAGAAAAATTAACTTGGTGATGAGATATACAATTCATGAAAATAAATTTTAAGTTGTGAATATTAAGAGACAAATTATGATTCTTTTAGATAGAGAAAAGAAGAATCATATTAAACAATCTTGATTCATAAGAATCTCAAGTTATTATTATCTAAGAATCAAGATCATGATGTAGATAAACCTCCTTTCTTATAAAAAGTAAAAAGAATCATAGGAAAAATAAATAAAATATCTCGATTCATGTATAAGAAATATCAAGTTGTCAAGATCATGATTTATATATTAAAAAAAACTCAAGTTATAATTCAAAAAATCATGATTCATAAAAAAAATCTCATCTTTAGTAAACAACAAGAAGAAAAGAGAACTTGGTTGATGCATAAGAAATATTGAGTCATCAAGTGAAGGAATCGTAATTCATGTGACAAAAAGATTATCAATTCATGCATTTTAGTAAATATTTTTTAAACTATCATTATTTTAACTCATCGTGCATAATTTTTTAAATGTAAAACCATCAAGTATAATACAAACATTTATTTTCAAAATATTTTTTTTATCAAATCATCAAAATCACTTTCAAGGGATTCTAAATGCTATAAATAGATTTATCAATTTCTTATCGAAAACTCGATAAGATTTTAGGGATAGAGACATTTTCATGAATAATGCATTCACCTTTATTTATGAGTTTTGATTTATGTGATATATTTTATACAAACATGCCTTTTTCTTTTATGCCAAATAAAAGCATGCATCATCATTTAAAACCAAAAGATTTCAAATAATCATTGCATCATCATACTTCATTGAATATAAAGCATCTTTAATTAAAATTATTTTATAACCGATAGTTCTAATTCTAATGATATTTCTTTTATTGTTTTGGCTAGAGAGCATTATGAGGTATTTTGGATCTCCGGTCATAAGCCTTGAGCATCCACTATCAAACTATCATTCTTGCTCCTAGGTTATGATTGTAGACACATCTAAAAGAAAGGGGGTTTTCTTTTAGGTATTCATTTTACCTTGGGTTCCTCATAAATAAATCTATCTAACTTATCATTTTGCATTGAGTCATTTAAGGTTCCTTTAGGGACCCAAATTAACTTATATAGACTATATCTCTTAAACGGATATTTATGAGTAACATGTTCGAGTTTGCAACAAAAGTTGCATTTGGTGTAGGGTGATGCATGCAAGGCAGGGCCTTTAACAAGGGTGGTTGGATTTTGGTAAGAGCTACTCACAAATCCGATTCCGCCTCTTCTATGAACATGACCTTTATTGGCAAGGATCATGTTCAAGGACTTACTACCAACCTTAAACTTTTTTAGAGTTTCTTTGAGTAGCAAGTTTTCCTTCTCAAGTGCCTCTAAGTGTTCACACTTAGTACATGGAGGCAACAAAGGATTATCATTCTTAAGTTTTTTAAATTCATTATTTAAAAGGGAAGGCTCCTTTTTCAAACAATTAAACTTTTTGCTCATTATTCTACATTCAACGAACAAATCATGAAAAACACTTAAAAGCTTATTGAAAGATAAATTTACATCTAATAAACCACTTACCTCATCTCCGATAACCATTAGTGCGTAGTTAGCGATTTCCTTATTGCTTTGTTCCTTGTTTTCGGAATCGCTCGAATCATCCCACGTTGCTTTGAACGTTTTCTTCTTCTTTGGTTGTTTTTTCTTCATTTAGGGACATTCTCTTTTGAAATGTCCCGGTTTCTTGCAATCGTAGTATATAACTTATTTTTTCTTGGGTTCAATTTTATTTTTAGTGTCATTTTTAGATTTATTTCTTTTTATGAATTTTTGAAATTTTCTTGTCAAGAGTGCCAAATCATCATTATAATCCCCATCACTTGAACTTCCTTTCAAGTGGTCTTCATGAGTTCTTAGTGTCATATCCTTCCTATTCTTGGGAAGGTTGTTTTCAAGCTCTTCATGAGCATTGCAAGTCATCTCATAGGTCATTAAGGACCCGATAAGTTCTTCGAGAGGAAAATTATTTAAATCATTGGCCTCTTGAATGACTGTTACTTTAGAGTCCCAACTCTTTGGAAGAAATCTCAATATTTTATTAACAAGTTCAAAGTTAGAAAATCTTTTACCAAGCGCTTTTAGACCGTTGACGACATCCGTAAACTGGGTGTACATATCTCCAATGGTCTCACTTGGTTTCATATGAAACAATTCATAAGAATGGATTAAATGATTTATTTTGGACTCCTTTACTCTACTAGTGTCTTCGTGAGTGATTTCGAATGTGTGCCAAATATCGAAAGTCGTTTCACAAATAGACACTCGATTGAACTCATTTTTATCTAAAGCGCAAAATAAGGCATTCATAGCCTTGATATTTAAAGAGAAAGTCTTCTTCTCCAACTCATTCCAATCGTTCATTGGAAGAGAAGACTTTTGAAATCCGTTTTCCACAATGTTCCACAACTCAAAATCTATAGAAATTAAAAAATTTCTCATTCTAGTTTTCCAATAGATGTAATCCGACCCATTGAATATAGGTGGACGTGTGATTGAATAACCCTCTTGGTTGTCGACAAATGTCATCTCTCTTGGGTTTCAAATCAAAATAAGAGTGACCTTGCTTTGATACCAATTATTATGATCAAGAATGACACTAAGAGAGAGGGGGGGGGGTGAATTAGTATAGCGGATAAAAATGATAAATTTAATCACTTTCGGAAAAGTTCGTACGATGAAACTCTTAGTTTGACGAAAACTGTATTGAAATGTTGTTTAACTTGAATAAGTTTGTAAGTGAGTAGAGAAGAGGGGATTTGACAATTTACAATGAAGTAAAGTGGAATACAACAAAGTGAAGTACGCACCAAGAAAAGAACACGCCAATTTTATGGTGGTTCGGTCATTCGACCTACGTCTACTCTCGATTCCTCCTCCGTCGAGGTTACCGGCGTCCACTAATGGTCTTCCTTCAATAGGCGAAGACCAACTACCTCTTTATAGTGCTTTCTCCTTTTCATTGGTTTAGGAGACAACTCTTACAAGCCTCACACCTCTTCTTGGATGATTGCAAAACTAAAAAGAGAGAGGAGGAGGACTCTTTGTACTTTTACAATACTTTTACACCCCAACACTTAAAGATTTTTTTCACACTTTTATTAACCTTTCATGTAGAAAAGGGTGGGATATTTATACGCTCTAATAACTTTAAAATTGGAGCCAAAAAGTGTCTCATCCCGGGTTTTCGGGGTACTGGTGGTACCATCACCTATGTTGGGCGATACCACCGCTTGTAGCACTGACACTAGATGGTACCACCGTCCAATCTAATGGTACTACCGCCTGACAGAGCCTCGGTGACTAGGCTCTGACAATACCACCGCCTAATAGGGCAGTACTATCGTCTAACAGTAATAACTACCGACGGTACCACCACCCAAGCTTCTTGGTAACTGAGCCCTGGGCGGTTCCACCGCCCCAGTCTAGCGGTGCCACTGCCATACAGGGTTCATCAACCTAGTTGAGCCTTGAATCTAGTCGAAACCAGTCTAATTACAAGCCCAATTGGCCCATAACAGGTTTAATGAGATTACCTCTCAAACCTAAGCCTAATTATGTGCTAACTACGATTTTTAAGGCATACACTAAACAAAACAAGTCTGGTAAGTCTAGGTTTCTTCCGACGATCTTCCGGCAATCTTCCAACAGACTTTCAACGATCTCTTGGTAATCTTCCAGTGGACTCTTGGCAATCTTCCAACAAAATAATATGACCTTTGTTTTGTGGTTCCATCATCATCTCTATCCATCATTGTCATGATGATCTGCTACTTCAATCCCTCACTCTTCATTGCTATCACATGGGGCTTCCTCTCTCTCTCCTCTTGGATGAGTCATCGCCATTCATCTCCATCATAAACCTACAGTTATTTTTATTTTTATCTTAATGTAGGGGTGCAAAAGTGGTTGAGAGCAAAGGGTACCGAAAGCGTTGGGCAAAAACGAGTAAAGGCACACTCCTTCAGAGGGATCTCCAAAGTGACAAATAAGGACATGATAGTATATACGACCAAGGACAATGAGCATAAACTTAGGCAAAGGATGATGACATGACAATAGCGAGGAACAAGGGGCAAACGTAATGACGAACAAGGTGAAGGTTAAAAATAATATTATCTTTTAAAAAATAAAAATTACTCTTTGAGAATAAAATAAAAAGAGGGTGTTATATGAAAAAAAAATAAAAAACTTGAGATTTTTAAAAAATTTATCCATATATATATAATTAATTATTATGATCTTATGGTAAATAATATCAAAGCGAACTTTCTAATCAAATTTGAATTAAGTCATGAGATAAAATAATTCTTGCTGATTTTTTATTAAGTATAATATGCAAATAACAATTGCTGACAGATACAAATGCTAATAGTTATTTTAATATGTATATCGATGAGTATACTTATTCTCGCGATGATTAAGGCGTAAGAAAATTAAGATCAATTGAGAATTAAGTATCACCTCCACTTTGAAACGCATATTTTGGATTCTACGAGAGCTCGAATGAACAACAACGGACGAGAACTCCCCAGAGCTTACAATTTCTTGCAAATGATGACTCATAACCATATCAATTGACGATGCATTAGCAAAAATATGATTCTTCATATATAAATATATAATTGCTTATTATAGGACTTTCGAATGTCTTTTAAGCGTGCACATGAAAATACGCTAAGGTTTGATGGTATATTAGTTGTGTGTCTTTGTGATCATGGTGTAGTAATTATTTTAAAGTAATATCGTTTTCTTCTTCTTTTTTTTTTGAAGAATTGCAAAATTTTATCGGCAATGTCAAAAATTCTAATTCGTCAAAGTCTCTACCACATCTATTGAAAAGCAAAAAATACTGTTATTTTTATTTGTTAAAATGCAATGTAATTTAAGTTTCCATGAGGAGGAATTGGTTAGCTTGATTTGCAAGGAAAAAATATTTTTGGATTATTTTTCTTTTACTTGTCTTTATTCTTTTGGTCATCAAGAGTTGAATCAATCTTGCTCGAACAAAAATGTGTTTATATTGTACTCCATCTATGTATGGTTGCAAGTACAAAATGTGTTTATATTGTACACCATCTGCCATTCGCAATTTCATTAATTAGTATGCAGATTAATGCGTCATGTAGAAAAGGCAATGAATGCCATGCAATGGTTTCACGTTATATCTCACCAGCGGAAGCGAGAAGAAAGAGGGAGGAATTGAGATGGAGAGATGGCAGGATGCCAAGTATGCCTCCTCCTCTGCAACTTGACTTGGTCGTCAGGCCTCCATATATAGCATGGCGATCCAACCGCAGCACGAGGATTTGAGCTGACCGTCAAACAAACGAAGAGACGCATTTTTTGGTCCCGTAGCGCCATTTCTCTCTCCTCCACCTTCCCGAACCCCATTCCGGGATCGGAAAGGTGTTCGACTATATGCGCCCGCGACGGCGGAGGTAACAGAAGAAGCTCAAGATGATGACCATGGTTTCGATTAGAATGGATCAGGCATCCCTCCCTTTCCTCCTCTTCCTCCTCATCCAGCTCCTCCTCTGCTCGACGCCGACCTCCGGGCAGGCGCAAAAGTCGGCAGCGGCCTTTACCCCCGCCGACAACTTCCTGATCGACTGCGGCGCGACCTCCACGGCCGTCATGCCCGACGGCCGTGAATTCAAGACGGACTTGCAGTCGACTCCTTTCCTCGCTGCGCACGACGAGGTTCGCGCGTCCGTCCCCGCCGCCCCCGGCGTCCCCTCGCCGCTCTACCTCACAGCCAGGATCTTCCACGAGGAGACCTCCTACAGCTTCACGCTCTCCCGCCCTGGTTGGCACTGGATCAGGCTCCACTTCTTCGCCGTGAATAGCTCCGACTTCGACCTCAGCAGCGCCGTGTTCACCGTCAACACCGACGACTTCGTCCTCCTCCATAGCTTCACCGTCGACGACCCCACCAAGTGGGTGCTCAAGGAGTACCTCGTCAACGCCACCAATCCGCGCCTCGCCATCCGTTTCTCCCCGCTCCGCAACTCCGTCGCGTTCGTCAACGGCATCGAGGTCGTCTCCGCCCCCGACGTGCTCATCCCCGACACAGCCTCTACGGTCTCGCCCGTCGGGCAGATCGGCGGGCTCTCGCTCTCCGCTTACCAGGTGGTCTACCGGATCAACGTCGGTGGGCCGGTCATCACCTCCGCGAACGACACGCTCGGGCGCGCGTGGGATCAGAGCGACACATTCCTGCAATCGAAGTCCACCGCCAAGAAGGTGTCCGTGTCCCCCAGCGTAATCAAGTATCCGGAGGGAACCTCGCCCCTGATCGCGCCCAACACCGTGCACGCCACGGCCGTGAAAATGGCGGACGCGCGCGTCGGCCGCCCCAACTTCAACGTGACGTGGATCTTCGTCGTCGACCCCTCGTTCGGGTACTTCGTTCGACTGCACTTCTGCGACATCATCAGCAAGTCGCTCAACGACCTCTACTTCAACGTGTACATCAATGGGATGATGGCCGTCTCAGGCCTCGACCTCTCCACCCTCACCTCCGGCCTCGCGATGGCCTACTACAAAGACATTGTCCTGAACGCCTCGGTGGCCACGGGCAGAATTACCATACAGATCGGCCCCATGAAGGAGAACACTGGCAGGATCGACGCGCTGCTCAACGGCGTGGAGATTCTGAAGATGAACAACTCGGTGGGGAGCTTGGACGGCGAGTTCGGAGTCGATGGCTCCATGGCTCGAGGCGGCGGCAGCTCGAATCGGCGTGCGATCGCTGCCGTCGGATTCGCTATGATGTTTGGTGCCTTCGCCGGACTGGGGGCGATGGTGGTGAAGTGGTACAAGCGACCCAAGGACTGGCGGAGGAGGAATAGCTTCTCCTCGTGGCTCCTTCCGGTACACACGAGCACCTCCACGTTCACGACCAGCAAGGGGTCGGGTTACGGGTCGCACAAGAGCGGCTACACCTTCTCCTCCACGCTGGGTCTCGGCCGGTACATGTCCCTGTCGGAGCTGCAGGCGGCGACGAAGAACTTCGACCAGAATGCGGTGATCGGGGTGGGCGGCTTCGGGAACGTGTACCTTGGGGAGCTCGATGATGGGACGAAGGTGGCGGTCAAGAGAGGGAACCCGCAGTCGGAGCAGGGGATCAACGAGTTCCAGACGGAGATCCAGATGCTGTCTAAGCTGCGCCACCGCCACCTGGTGTCGCTGATCGGCTACTGCGACGAGAACTCGGAGATGATCCTGGTGTACGAGTACATGGCCAACGGGCCGTTCAGAGACCACATCTACGGGCACAACCTGCCGTCGCTGACGTGGAAGCAGCGGCTGGAAATATGCATCGGGGCGGCGCGCGGTCTGCACTACCTGCACACCGGCACGGCCCAGGGCATCATCCACCGTGACGTCAAGACCACCAACATCCTCCTGGACGACAACTTCATCGCCAAGGTGTCCGACTTCGGCCTCTCCAAGGACGCGCCGGGAATGAACCAGACGCACGTCAGTACCGCGGTGAAGGGCAGCTTCGGCTACCTCGACCCCGAGTATTTCCGGTGCCAGCAGCTGACGGACAAGTCGGACGTGTACTCCTTCGGGGTGGTGCTGCTGGAGGCCCTCTGCGCACGGCCGGCCATCAACCCCGCCCTCCCGAGGGAGCAAGTGAACCTGGCCGAGTGGGCGCTGCAGTGGAAGCGGAAGGGCCTGATCGAGAAGATCATCGACCCCAACCTCGCCGGCACCACCAACAAGGACTCCCTGGGCAAGTTCGTGGAGGCAGCGGAGAAGTGTCTGGCGGAGCACGGGGTCGACCGGCCATCCATGGGCGACGTGCTGTGGAACCTCGAGTACGCTCTTCAGCTGCAGGAGACCAACCCCCCTGACCCACCTCCTCAGGAGGCGGCAAAGCCAACCGAGTCAAAGGAGGAGGAGAAGGCCGTCAGCATCCAGGTCTTCGCGGAGTCTTCGCAGAGGGAACGCGACGAGCCGCCCGCGGCGACGACTCCCGTCATGAGCCGATCCGTGGAGAATTCGAGCACGACGATGGCGAACGAGCTGTTCGCGCGGCTAACGGGAATGCAAGGAAGGTGATGTACGTGCACGTGAGGAAGGCGTCTCAGGAGACGAGATGGTTTAGTTTGCTGTTCTCGTCGTGTGTTGGGATCTCGTGTGACCATTAGCAGGTCTAATTGTTCAGATAAGGTCGTTATTGTGACACGTAATTGATGACACTTTAATACCCATGTAACAAGGTAATTTACTGGGTTGAATTAAGTAGGCAAAAGAGCCAAATGACCTCTTTTTTCTTCCCACTTGTGCTTTCTGCTGTTGCCCTACTAAACTGTGGGTGAAGTCGCATCATGTGGTTTTAGAGCGTAAGACGTCGAACACGTTGTGGGTTTCTTTTAATTATGTGATCAATTTAATTAGACAAGATATTTATTAGATTAAATTTTAATTATGATTATCAATAAATAAAAAATTATAGTAAGATTTCATATAAGATACTTCCATGCGAATGACTCAACTAATTATTTATCTTAGTTTTTTTGTTCATCGTTATAAATAGACATGATTTCTTACGAACTCTTGATGCTTTCTTCGAATTGAATGATAGTGCTGGAACACCCGACTTCTAGTTCCACTCATACCATATATGTATGACTAATGTAGGATATCATATTTCAAATTTTTATCACTGCTATCAATACGACTGTAGTAAAAAGTAAGCAATTCTAAAATTTAAATATGCTAACTTACTAAACAAAATGACAGGATTTCCTCTGTACATAGTATTTTTGATACATGTAAATGATTATAACCTCTAACCAAAAGAAAAACATAAACATAGCTTGCACAAAAGTTATATGCACAAAATGCTAACAGGTCATCATTCATATCCGCGTTGGCATGAGCTTGTACGTGCTCACTTCCCTCCCCAATCACTTCAGTGGGGTATTAGTATCTTTACCTGCAAATAAGGTCTATAGTGAGTATTCGCTGAGCAAGTATAAGCCTTTATAACTTTATTGTTATGTCATATATATAATATTTTAAAATCATTAGCATAAGACATTTAATGGTAAACCTCTCATCCAATGATTTCTTTAGTAAGTATAACCCTATAATATAGTATATACAAACTAAAAAATTAAAATTCTACATCGAAATAATTCAAAATGCTTATATGCACATGTAAGAAGCATAGAAAATTTATTTACACCTTATATCATAACATGTATATGCATTCCTATATCACACGTGATCATAACGTCCGATCTTTGACTCCATCCCAATTCCTATATCACACGACGAACTCTTAGTGATCTTCTAGCACATCATCCGAATCTTCATCATAACGTCCGATCTTTGACTCTATCCCAATATATACTTTATATCTTATTCATTATTGTAGTTAAACCTACAACACTTATCTCAATATATGGATTATATCAATTGATTTCATCATCAAAATTCGAGATTCAACAATCTCCCCCTTTTTGGTGATGACAACCAATTGATGACGGAGTTAACCTTAACTCCCCCTATCTATATGCTATATTGAGATAAGCAAACTTGAATTCAAAAGGAATCATGACCTTTGAATTTAAGTGAAACAATTTTGATCACAAGGATCAAATACAATATATCAAATCAAAATTTCATATGTTTGTGCATCATTATAGTTTCAAATTAAAACATGCACAATTTTAAAATCTTACATTTCATCATCACTTCATGCATGATACCAAAAATAAATCAATCATCACTATGGGCATATCATACATGATACTAAAGCATTCATGATATATCATTTTGGGCATAACATTTATACTGCTAAGACATTAAATTTTTTATCACTTCATGCATTAAATTAACATTTTGATCATGATACCAAACATTCATAATTTCTCCCCTGCATGATATTAAAGCATTCATGATACGTCATTTTGGGTATAACTTTAAACATTTTTAAGCATTTATCACTTCATGTATTAAATCAACATTTTCATCATGATACCAAACATTCATCATTTCTCCCATGCTACTAAAGCATTCATGATACCAAACATTCATTATTTCTCCCCCTTTGTCATCAACAAAAGGGAGAATGATTTAACAATGTAAGTATTTTAAACTATTCAAGTAAGTTTTACACCAATTTATCCAAGCTAGCAAAAATGAGAAGTTAAGCAAAAATTTTGCATGATAACAGCTTTTGTTTTTTGAAATAGGCAAGCTAGTATTTTTGCTTTAGATGTGTAAGAGCTTTTTGGTTCTTTTTGAGATGTGAAGTTTCTTTCTTCCTTTATCATAAAAATAAGAAGAAGAGGAAGAAGAGTAAGGGAGGAATTCATTCTTCATGAAAAATCAAGAACCAAATTCATGAAAGTTAAGTTTCATTGAATCAAGCTTCTACTATAGCAATGAGAGATGATTCATCATAAAGGATCAAGATATCCATACAAAAAAAAATCAAATCCCTATTCTTGCAAATGATCATCACATACTAATAGTCCATGGATAAAAATTCTTCTTTTGTGAGTAGAGTGAGGAAGAATTCATGGGGAAGGATCATTAAATGAAGGATAAAAAATCCATAAATCAAGGTTCTTCTTTTGCAAATAGAAAGAGGAAGGATTCATATGAGACGATCATGATTTAAAATAAAAATTCAAGTTATGAAAAATCGAGAAATCCGAAAAACTTATAAAGGAATTCATGTATTTAGAAGGTTTAACATGTCTAATTCTCTTCTAATAAAATCAAATTGTTCCTCATTCAAAGATTTTATAAAAATATCTTCTAATTGATGCTTTGTATCAATAAATTCTAAAGATATGTCCTGATTATTAATATGATCTCTAATAAAATGATGCATAATATCAATATGTTTAGTTTTAAAGTGTTGAATGAGATTTTTTGTTAAACATATTGTACTAGTGTTATCACATTTTAAGGTATGTTTTTCAAGTGAATTCCATAATCTTCTAAAGTGTTCTTCATCTAGCTAACTTGTGCATAACATGCACCTACTACTATATACTCAGCTTCGGTTGTAGATAATGCAACAAAGTTTTATTTTTTGGAGGACCACGAGACAAGTGTGTGACCTAAGAATTGACATATTTCGGATGTGCTTTTTCTATCTATTTGACAACCAGCAAAATCAACATCGGCATAAGCAATTAACTCAAAGTTTTTAGAATTTGGATACCATAGTCCTAGATTAGGAGTTCCTTTTAGATATCTAAAATTACTTTTAACAACTTTTAAGTGAGATTACTTAGGATTAGATTAAAATCTAACACATAGTCCAACACTAAACATGATATCGGGTCTAGTTGCTGTGAGATATAATAAACTATATATCATACCCTTATAAAGTTTTTGATCAAAACGTTCTCCATTAATGTCCATATCTAATTTTGTAGAAGTGCTTATTGGTGTATTAATAGCCTTAGCATTATTCATATTAAATCATTTTAATAGATCTAAAGTATATTTTGTTTGACTAACAAAAAATCCATCACTAAGTTGTTTGATTTGTAAACATAAGAAAAAATTTAATTCTCCCATCAAACCCATTTCCAATGGCTCATACTAGGCAAAAGATTCACATAAAGACTCATTTGAAGATCCAAAAATAATATCATCAATATAAATTTGAACAATGAGAAAATTATTTTCAAAATATTTGATAAACAATGTAATATCAACCTTGCTTTCATAAAATTACTTTGAATAAAAAAAGAATTAAACCTCTCATACCAAGCCCTGGGGGCTTGTTTTAATCGATAGAGAACCTTAGTCAACTTAAACACATGATTCGAAAAGTTAGCATTATCAAATCCGGGAGGTTGTTCAACATAAACTTATTTTGACATAAAGCCATTAAGAAAAACACTTTTAACATTCATTTGAAATAACTTAAAATTATTATAACTAGAATAGGCAAGGAGAATCCTTATGGATTCAAGTCTAGCCACAAGAGCGAAAGTTTCTTCATAATCGATACCTTCTTCTTGGTTGAAACCTTTGGCCACTAATCTAGCCTTGTTTCTAACTATAATACCAAGTTCATCTTGCTTGTTTCTGAAGATCCATTTAGTACCAATTACCAAATGGTCACTAGGTCTAGGAACAAGCTTTCATACCTCATTTCTCTCAAATTGATTTAATTCCTCATGTATTGCAATAACCCATGAATAATCTTTTTGGGTCTTGTCAATGGATTTAGGTTCAATTTGAGATAAAAATATTGCATTCACACAAAAAATTTTAAGAAAAGAATAAGTTTGAACACCTTTTGAAATGCCTCCATTGATTAGCTCTTTAGGATGAGCATCTACATACTTCCAATCCTTAGGTAAGGATGTTAGGATCAAGAGCGGCACTAAGAGGGGGAGTGAATCAGTGCAGCGAAAAATTCTTCATTTTCGTATAAAGTTCGTTTCGATTTAAATCGTTTTGGAAAGATGTTGAACTTAAAACTTTTATAAGAATGTAAGGAGAAGCTCAAGGAGGTTTGCAGTAAAGTAAATTACACAAAGGAAAAGCAAACTAGAATTTAGAGTGGTTCGGTCAATGAGACCTATATCCACTTTTGGATTCCTCCTCCATTGAGGTCACCGGCATCTACTAAAGGCCTTCCTTCAATAGGCGAAGACCAACTACCTTTTACAACACTTTATCCTTTCGTCGAGTTTAGGAGATATCCCTTACAAGCCTTACTCATCTTTCTTGAATGGTTACAAAGCTAAAAGAGGAAGGAGGAAAACTCTAGCACTTTTACACCCCAAAGATTCAAGATTATAATCATACTTAGGTACCCTTTCTCAAGATTATAATCACACTTAGGTACCCTTTCATGCAAAAAAGGGTGGGGTATTTATAGGCCCCAATGACTCTAAAAAATGGAGCAAAAAATTGTCTCATCCCGTATTTCTGGAGTGCTGGCGGTACCATCGCTATTACTGGGCGGTCCTACTACCTCCAGTGTGACACTAGACGATACCACCACTCAGTCTGGGCGGTATTATAGCCAGACAGAGCTCAGAGACCGAGCTTTGGCGGTACCACCGCTTGACAGGGGCAGTACCACCGCTGGCAAGTAATAATTGCCGGCGGTACCATCGCCTAGTCTGGGCGGTACCACCGCCCAGACCACCTAGGAGATTGGGTCTTCCAGGCGGTGCCACCGTCGGCCATGATTTCAAGTGTTAAATGGGCTGTTCAATCCGGCCCAATTCAACCATATTAAGGGCCTAGTTGGCTCCTAATTAAGTTAGTGGGATTACCTCCCAATTCTAACTTATTTTTTGATCTAACTACAATAACTAAGACATAATCAAAGCACTCTTATTTCGGTACGTTAATTGCTATTCTAGCGAGCTTCCAACAAACTTCCGATAAACTCCCGGCAATGTTCTAGCAGACTCCCGGCAAGCTCCCAGATTTTACGACGATCTTCTTGGCGAGTTCCGATGAGCTTCTTTGGCAAGCTCCTAGACTTCTCGGTTGGTTCTGGCAGAACTTTTGACGAACGTTTGGACTTCCGGTGAACTCTTGAACTCTCAACGAGATCTCGGTCTTGACTCCGTCACAACGCATGCTTTATATCTTACTGCTATGTATTTAATCCTACACACTTTTCTCAACATATAGATTAGATCAAACAATTTACAATTGATTTCATCATCAAAATCTGAGATTCAATAATCTCCCCCTTTTTGATAATGACAATCAATTGATGACGGAGTTAACCTTAACTCCCCCTATCTATATGCCATACTTGAAAAAAGACATTCTTGAATTCAAGGCCATTGAATTCAAGTATTAAACTGATAAGTTAAGTTCATTTAAACTTATGAATATGCACATCATGATACTTATCATGATTTATCAATTCTAAATACGATACCATGTATTTGTCAAAATGATGTCAAAGCATGACATCCATTTTCAAATCCAATGATAATCATCATTGATACGAATTTTGAATATGAAATTTAGCAAGATAGCAAGTCATCATTCTATGACAAGATGGCAAGGTAAGCTCATGATCTCTTATAATGAAAGACATTTATCAATTTGATACGAAATTAAGCATGATACTAAGAATTAAAACATTTGTAAGTAATCATGCTATATTTCAATATGTTTCAAATGATAAGTATATAAGCATTTACGATAAGATACATTACATACATTGTCATCAATTTACCATATTTTGGTATCATTTCTCCCCCTTTGTCATCAACAAAAAGGAGGATAATTTAACAATGCAAGTGTGGTAAAAATTCATGCAAGTTTTGTTAGGATCGAGAGCACTAAGAGGGGGGGAGGGGGTGAATTAGTGCAGCGGAAAACTTTCAATAATTAAAACTGCGTTTGTATAATAAAATTGCTTCCGACGTAAAACTATTTTTGGAAACTTACCTTGAAAGCAAGTTTGTAAAGGAGTGCAGCAGAAGTAACGAGGAAGTAAAGCACATATAGAGGTTTGCAGTAAGGTAAATAGCAGAATGTAAATGCAAACCGAGATTTAGAGTGGTTCGGTCAATCTTGACCTACATTCACTTTTGGCTTCCTCCTCCGACGAGGTCACTGACATCCACTAGAGGCCTTCTTTCAATAGGCGAAGGCCAAACACCCTTTTACAGCTCTATTCCTTTTGACGGGCTTAGGAGACAACCCTTACAGATTTTTCACTCCTCTCTTGAATGATCAAAACTTAGAGGGAGAAGAACTTTTAGCCTTTACAACACTTTTGAGCTCTAAAAATCATAGAGTAAGATCAAGATTTCGGTGCTTTTTCGATGCCCTTTCATTGCTGAAAGGGTGGGGTATATATAGGCCCTAAACTGGTTTGAATTTGGAGCTAAAAAATGTCATCTCCCGGATTTTCGGGGTCTTGGTGGTACCACCGCCTGACTCGGCGGTACTACCGCCTGACTCGACGGTACTACCGCCTGACAGGGGTGGTTCCACCGCCTAGCAGAGCTCAGAGACCGAGCTCAGGCGGTACCACCGCTTGATAGGGGCGGTACCACCACTTGACAGGGGCGGTTCCACCGCCTGGTAGACCTGGGAGACTGAGCTCCTGGGTGGTGCCACTACCGGCTAGGAAATCTGGGTTCGAATGGGTTGATCCATTCAGCCCAATTTGGGACTATCAAGGGCCCAATTGCCCCAAGATTAAGTTAATAGGATCACCTCTCATTTCTAACTTAATCATCATGCTAACTACGATATTTTAAGATATTTATTGCAACTTGCTCCAGTGTGTCAATCGCTTCTTCCGGTGAGCTTACGGCGAACTTCCGGCGAACATCCGACGAACCTTCGGCGATGCTTCGGCAAACTTCCAATCAAACTCCTAGACTTGCGACGATCCACTTGGCGAGTTTCGACGAGCTTCTTTGGCAAGCTCCGGACTTCTCGGATTTGTTCCCGTAGAACCTCCGACGACCGTCCGGACTTCCGTCGAACTCTCGAACCCCTAACGTGATCATGGTCTTGCCTCCGGCGTAACTCCTGCTGCATGTCTTACTTTCATCGTAGTTAATCCTGCACACTTATCTCAACATATAGATTAGATAACAATGACAATTGACTTCATCATCAAAATCCGAGATTCAACAATCTCCCCCTTTTTGATGATGACAATCAATTGATAACGGAGTTAACCTTAACTCCCCCTATCGATATGCTATACTTGAGATAAGTCATTCTTGAATTCAAAGCCTTTGAATTCAAGAGACATATTGATAAATTAAAATCGTTTAACCTTATCAATACCCCCATCATGATTCCTTTCATGATGTATCTCTTTTGAAAATGATGTCAAGGCTTGACATCCATTTTCAAGTTTTACATTTCAAATGTGAATGATAGTAATAGTAACTATTCATCATATAGTAAGATATCAACATGTAAAATTGCGATGTAAGCTTTTGAAATCGTAACGCAAACATTTCAAGTGTTTAGCAATCTTATAAGTTCTTTGGATGAAATTTAGGTGATTAGTTTCATGCTAGCATGATCTAATCTCCTATGCTAAAGCCAAGCATCGTCATTCAAAACCGAGAAAGACATTTCATTATAAATATCATTGATGTCAATTGTGTATATGTTATTTTGTTTTAATGCAATCATAGATATGTTTTTGTGTGGTTTTTCAATTATGCAAACATTAGATTCGAATTTGACAATATATCCTTTATCACACAATTGACTAATGCTCAAGAGGTTAAGTTTTAAACCATCAACTAACAAACATCTTTAATAAAGAAGTTGGATTTGTTACCTATGGTTCCTTTACCAATGATTTTATCTTTGTTGTTGTTTCCGAAGGTGACATAGCCTTCGTCTATGCTAGTGAGCTTAGAAAATTGAGATGGAACTCCGGTCATATGCCTTGAGCATCTACTATCAAGGTACCATTTCTTGCTCTTAGCTTGTGGTGATGTATGTTTTTACAAGAAATGATGATTTTTAGGTATTTATTTAATTTTGGGTGCCTTAAAAACTGATCTAAATTGTTTATCATGTTGCATGAAATTTATCATGGTTCCTTTAGGAACCCAAATCAATTTGTTTGGACTAACTTTCTTGAATGAATAATGATAAGTTCTATGTCCATGTTTACAACAAAAATTACATTTGTTTTCGTACGAAACATGCAAGATAGGGTCTTTAATGAAGGTGGTTGAATTTTGATGAGAACTTCTCACAAATCTGATTCTACTTCTCGTTTTATTTATTCGTTAATGACCTTCCTTACCTTGTTGAGTGAATGTGGATCGAGCCGTAGCCTTTCTTATTTGTTTTTGCTTGATCCTTTCCTTTGTTTGGCTCTGACAAGACCTCCCGGTTTAGTATAAGAGCTTTTCCCCATAAACACCTAAGCCTTACTAGGTGAGAAGCAGTGTCACAATTCGTTTTCTAATGAAGAAAAACCTTTACGCCAATGCTTCTCCTTGACCGGGAATATGAATTCTGTTTTTGTGTGTTTTTGCCCTTGGATTGATCACTTACTGGACGCTGGACGAACATTTGTCTTTTACCAGTTGGCCCCAAGACCCCCAAACCGGAAATCCTTGTACCCTGGCCTAGTTGCCCCCTAATTCCATATCTCCTAGTGCTTCTTCCTGAGAGCAAGTTGTAATTCATTCAATTTCATACCGGCCTCTTTCCTGCGAGCCAATTCAAAGGAGAAGGCCCCAAAACTAAGGTATCCAGATCCAAAACGTAAGGTAGAAAGGGTCCCAAAGCAAACAACAAGATGGAAAGACAGATACCAAAAGCATAAGACGAAGCAATCAGTCTAGTTGGCTTCAGTCGACCAAAAGTCCTATTTTTTGGCTTTTTCATTGCTAGCAAATCTGTCTATCGTCTATGTGGAATAAGGCGCTCTTTGGTTTTGATTCAAGATATTAGGAAAGATGAGTCCTTTGCCTTAGCACGTGCTCTATGGGGCACCAATCAATAGCTGCACACCTAGGCTAGGAAGAAAGCATTTCAGGCTATACCACGAAAGGGTGGGTAGAGCAAAAGAGGAAGCATCTTCTATCAGCTTTGACAAGGCAATTGGAACGAACAAATTCCCCACTGGGTCAGAAGTGAGATGCGTTTTCCTTCGAAAAGCACTGCTAAAAGAATAGCTCAGTCAAGGTGTCGCTCCCAACTGCTTCTGCAGGATTACTTTCCCCAGCCCTACTAGGTGAGAAGAAAAAGAAGAGAGAAACACCACTACTGTACTAACTCCCCTGCCTACCCATCTCTTGAAAAACGAAAAAGATCGAGAGAATGACCTAGGCATGTCGATGGAATAAGCCGACGACCTATCTATACGGCTCCGAGCCAAGACTAAGGCTCGACCTTGCTATCCCAATGGTGCCTATGATCCGTCTCTGTTTTCACTGATTGGAGCATGATTCGATTATAGCGGCATCTTCATTACTTGCTTGCTCCTTACTTAGCCCTTGGTGGATTGAAAAAGAGCATCCAGGGACTTCTAAAAGGAAAGAAAACGAACTTCTACTAGTGCATGAAGACTTCGACTACCCTTGATAGAACTTGAAGGAAGAGCTTATCTGAGAAAGGACTTCGCACTTGATTAGGAGCAAAAAAAGGGAAGAAATTACAGTAGTAACCCTTGATAGGAATCATGATGGGAGTATTGATAAGGTTAAATGATTTTAACTTATCAATATGTCTCTTGAATTCAAAGGCTTTGAATTCAAGAATGACTAATCTCAAGTATGGCATATAGATAGGGAGAGTTAAGGTTAACTCCGTTATCAATTGATTGTCATCATAAAAAAGGGAGAGATTGTTGAATCTCGGATTTTAATGATGAAGTGAATTGTCATTTGTTATCTAATCCATATATTGAGATAAGTGTGCA
>LVTN01001267.1:0-10539 GCA_001649415.1 Musa itinerans
GGCTTACTGGGCACCTATGACTAGCACTAGGTACCTAACAGACTTGAGTTATGGAGTGATGCTTAAGCTAGGTTCTCTAACCTCGCTCAACTCTATCACGCTCCCACTATCTTCATTAGGAATGTGTTCCTTCTCAAAGAACACCGCTCTCTTGACTACAAAGATATTTTAGTTCTTGGCGTGATAGAAATAATACCCACAAGTTTCCTTGGGATATCCCATGAATATGCACCATTCCGTCATGGATTCCAATTTGTCGGGGTTATGTCTTTTAACGTGGGCAGGGCAGCCCCAAATCTTAATAACCTTAAGATCGGGCTACTTCCCTTTCATATCTCATATAGAGTAGACACCACCGACTTAGTTGGAATTCTATTTAGAAGGTAAATTGTGGTCTCATAGAGAACTAGCTTCTCTTTCTTAATAGTACTATCTACCTCCCTCAACATATTGATGAGCTTAGGGAGAGTCACCTCAAGCTTGTTCATATTAAAATTCATTATGAACTATGAAAAGGAATCTGGTAGGGACTGAAGCACAAAATCCACACATAGGTTATCCTCTAAGACCATTCCTAGACTTGTAAGTTTTTCTATCCACTCAATCATATTTATGATATTTTTATGAACCGGTGTCCCCTTAGTCATCTTAGCGCGGAGGAGGCTCTTGGAAATCTCATATCGTTGAGTCCTTCCTTGTTCCTCAAATAGTTTATGGACATGTAGGAGAATGGATCTGGCATCCATCTTTTCATGTTGCCTCTATAACTTAGGAGTCATGGAGCCTAACATGTAACATTGAGCAAGAGTGGAGTCATCAATATACTTCACATAGTGAGTGATCTCATCCTCGCTTGCCCCTTGCTCGGGCGTAGGTATCATTGTATCAAGGACGTACATGATTTTCTCCACCGTGAGAATAATTCTTAAGTTGCGGAGCCAATCCGTATAATTTGGACCACTAAGGCAATTAACATCAAGTATGCCACGTAAGGGATTTGAAAGCAACATTTTCTGAAAAAAAAGATACAGCAGAAATAAATAATAGATAGATTTTGTAGAAAAATAAATAAAGATATGGACTTATATATTAATATACTCCCACTATTTTTCTGGCGAGTAACGCGACACCCTCAACACATGAAACGGAAGTCTCCAACAGACTTCTAGTGGGGATCGGGATCCAATCAGCATCTTAGTGTAACCTCGAGAGACTTGACTAATCACACTAAGCCCAAAAGGTAGGAAACTCTTGTCGATCACAACTCCTTATAATTTGCGTCCTATTGGACCTATGAACCATCATGGCCTCGAGGGACTCGACCAACCATGATGTTTGGTTAAGTCAATACTTTCGTTACAAGATGAGTCTGATTTGATGATATACTCTTAAGGGACTCAACCAAGCATACTATGTTCTCAGGTCACCGGTGACATCTCTTTGTCGTAGGCAAGATAGCGAATTACAACATAGGTGAGCCTTGAGGGACTCGACCAACTCAACCTACGTTGGGAATCGGTCCCTACCTATAACAATGGAAGGCCATGTAGGTCAATCCAATTGCCTCACGTTTACCGACTTAATATTTTCGAGAGATGAGATTTTGATTTAGTCTCCTAATATGATTTTATCATGATATGTTTGCTTGGATTTTTGAATCCAAGAGTTCTATCAATATGGTTTATTTATAGGGGGAGTTTGTTTAAACTCCGGGAGTTAAGGTTAACTCCGTCATCAATTGGTTGTTATCATCAAAAAGGGAGAGATTATTGAATCTCATATTTTGATGATGAAACCAATTGATAAGTGTTTATGATTTAATTTGTGTTTTGAGTGATGCAGGAAGCTTCGATCAAGGTGAGACAATTAAAGCAGGAAGAATCATGTTGGGCCGGAGGAACATGTTAGAAGATTGGATGTCGAGCCGGAGGATCGGTCGACGTATCGATAGAAGGCTTCGGGCCATGGATTCGGGCATTGGGCCAATTAGAGCAGATATTACGCCAAGGATATCAGAGTTATAGAGGTCAACTGGCTGATTGGGCAATAGGCTGCAAATAAAGGATGATGCGTCGAAGAATCAAATGAAGCATCGAGGGACCAATGACATACCGGACAACATGATTCATACTTAGTATTAATTGTCTAAATCGAAGTGTATTTTTACATGTGCAAGATTAACTATGATAGCAAAGCATAAACCAAAATGAAGTCCTGGAGTCAAGAACACGATTTCGTTGGGAGTTCGAGAGTTCGTCGGAAGTCAGGATGTTCGTCGGAAGTTCTATCGGAATTGACCGAGAAGTCCCGGAGCTTGCCAGAGAAGCTCGTCAGAACTCGCCAAGAAGATTATCGTAAAGTCTAGTTGCTTACCCGGAGTCCGTTGGAACATTGCCGAGAGATCATCGGAAGTTCGTCGGAAGATCGCCGGAAGCTCACCGGAAGAAACTAGACTTACGAACTTGTTTAGCTTAAGTATGCCTTAGAATTCATAGTTAGCACATAATTGGGATTAGAATTGGGTCAACCCAATTAGGGGTCAGTTGGGTCCATGTAAGGACTGTGTTGGGTTCAATGAAAGGTCCAAACAATGATCCAAGAAGTGGCACCGTCGTGGCACAATCTCCGAGATTATGTCAGGCGGTGGTATTGCCAGTCTGGGTGGTGGTACCGCCCCTGACAGGGTGCCAGGCGGTGGTACCGCCAGACTGGGTGGTAGTACTGCCTAGTGTAGTGTCAGTGTCAGAGTGACACTAGCGGTGGTACCGCCCAACACAAGCGGTGGTACTGCCCAGCACAGGAGGTGGTATCGCCCGAACCCAAGAAACCCGGGATGAGATATTTTTAGGCTCCAAGTTTGAATCAACTTGAGGCCTATAAATACCCCTCTCATCCCTGGTTAACAAACATAAGCATAGAGAGTTTTAAAGTGAGAAAATACTATAGAAACCACTTGAGAAATCTATCCTCTAGCTTAAACTTAGAATTCTGTTTAAAGAGGAGTGTGTGTGCTTGTAAAGGTTGACTCTTAAACCTGTGAAAAGGAGAAGAGGGGTGTAAGAAGGAGGTTGATCTTCGCATATTAAAGGAAGATCGATAGTGGATGCCGGTGGTCTCAACGAAAGAGGAATCGACGGAGTGGATGTAAGACAAGACGACCGAACTACTATAAATCGATTTGCATTCTTTTTTTGCTTTTAATTCTTGCATTGTAAACTGATTTACTTACTTCTCCTGCTCATTACATTCTTGCAAACTGATTTACTGCTGCACTAATTCACCCCCCCTCTTAGTGCCGAACCATTTCTTAACAATTGTTATCAGAGCCACGTTCGTTTCTCATTTGGTTTAACACCCAAGAGAAATGGCTCTTTTCGGCTTTCAAGAAGGTCACTCTCTCATTCGTCCTCCCTTGTTCAATGGGACGGACTACACATATTGGAAAACTTGAATGAGAGTTTTCTTGCTTTCGTTGGATTTAAATTTATGGAATATTATCAAAATAGGTTTTCGAATGTCTTATCTTCCAATGAACCATTGGAATGATTTGGAGAAGAAGACTTTTTCTTTAAATACTAGAGCTATGAATACTCTATTTTATGATTTAGATAAAAATAAATTCAATCGGGTTTCTACATGCGAAACAACTTTTGACATTTGGCACACACTCGAAATCACACATGAAGGCACTAGTAGAGTTAAAGACTCTAAAATTAATTTTTTGATGCATGATTTCGAGTTGTTTCATATGAAACCAAGCGAAACTATTGTCGACATGTACACTCGTTTTACGGATGTCATCAATAGTTTAAAAGCACTTGGTAAAAGTTTTTCAAATTTTGAACTTGTTAACAAATTTTTATATTCACTTTCTAAAAATTGGGATTCTAAAGTAATGGCGATACAAGAATCTAAGAACTTGAACTATTTTCCCATTAAAGAACTAATTGGGTCTTTAATGACCTATGAAATGAATTGCAGGGAACAAAGTGAACTTGAGGACAATCTTCCAAAGAACATGAAGGATTTTGGACTTAGAACAATTGAAGACCACTTGAGCATAAGCTCAAGTGATGGTGAACTTGAACTCCTCACTATGAAATTTAAAAAGTTCATTAAATAAGAATTAAAGAATAAAAATAAACTTAAAAAGAAGTTGTCAAAGAAGAAAAGTGCACTCAAAGCGACTTGGAATGAATCAAGCTCATCCGATGACGAGGAGCAAACCGATGAAGACGAAACGAAAAACTTTGCCTTAACGGCTTTCGACGATGAGGTAATCAAAATACCCTTAGTTTATTTCGAAATTACATAATGCTTTTCATGAGTTATTTTTAATTTAGTTTAGAAAAATTATTTTTCTTGAAAATTGCATGATGTAATAAAATTAAAATGTTTAGGAATCATGCTTATCTTTCTAGTGATTTCAAAAATAATCATGAAAATTGCATGTTTTATAACAAAACAATTTTGATTAAAAATGCCTTATAAAATCATGCTTGATGTTTTAATACTGTAATAATGCAATAAAATGTTAGATATAAATCTAATGCTTATACACCTAACAAGATTAATTTAAGAAACAATAATGTGTATCATGTTGATTTCCATATTGTTTCTCAATTTTGATTGGAGATGATCTATGATTAATGAAATCATGTTTGATTTGAAGTAATGATTTAATATCATGCTTAATGAGTTTATATTTAGAAATGATGCATGATGATCTTTGTGATTTATGGACTATCAATCTTTGCCGTAATGAAAGTTCTTTTTCGGTCTTAAACGTTGATGCATGTTTTTATTTGGCATAAATGAAAAAGGAGCATGCTTATATGAAATCAATCATATGAATTGAAACACTAAAAAGAGGAAAGCTTTCTACTTGAAAATTTTCTTTTTCTCTACTCTATCGATTAAAAAAAAGGAGAGATTAACTAATCTATCTATATTTTTTTATGAATCTCTTGAAAATGATTTTGATATGATGATTTGAATTTAAATAAGCTTTATCTTGATTTTTTGAGATTTATAACATGAAATCTTTTATGAATCAAGATCTCTTATTTGATCTCCTATGTTTCTCTTTGTCATTTACTAAAGAGGAAAATAATTCAATTCATGATCTTGATTTCTCGATATTTTATACTTGAAATCTTTCTATGAATTAAGATCATTTTCTCCTTGTTTCTTTTTACTATCTACTATCTAAATGAATCAAGATTTTTTTTGGAATTATAATTTTTATGATTCATAATGAATTGAGAGATTTTATATGCATGAATTGAGATCTTGTTCTCCTACAAGATTAAATGAATTTTATCTATATCATGATCTCTTAAGAATTCTTTTCGTTAATTATTTAAGAGGAGATTTATTAAAATAAATCATGGTTTCTCATGATTTCTCAAATTTTAGACTTGATCTTTCATTTTTGATGATTGAAATAATGATTGAAATATTGATGTAATTATGAATGATGATTTGATATTATGAATGTAATACTTTAACTTATGATAATGATGCATGCAATGATAAAATATTCATGATGAAAAATTATTTTGACATTTATGACTTGATTTTTCATCTTTGTTATTTAACCTTTGTCATGATTTAAAAATTATTGTAAAGGAAAAAATATACAAAATTATATTCTTCCCTTCTTTTTGACAATGACAAAGGGGGAGATAGCTTGCTTGCTAGCTAGCTTGCACAAGTCAAGAAGATGCAAAAACTCGCTTGCTTGCTTGCACGTCTAAAGAGAAGCAAAAATTGTAAATGTACATATCGCAAAAAGAGGCAAAAATGTTTAAGTTTGCTCATCTTAAAAGCAAGAAATGCTATCTTGCAATCTCAAGCAAAAGTGCTATCTTGCCTATCTCAAGAAGCAAAACTTGCAACTTGCACATTGCAAAACTTGTAACTTGCTAGTTTGCACACTTTAACAAGAAAGCTATCTTGCATTTGCTTTCGAAATTTTGCTAGCTTGTATGTTGTAAACTTGCTATCTTACTATCTTGCATATCTAATACTTGCTAGCTTACATGATGATAAAACTGTTTAATATGTAATGATTTGAACTTTAATGTCCAAACATTTGATAGTTGTACTTCTCCTTTTTGTTGATGACAAAGGGAAGTATGTTGATGTTATGCATGATTTTATCATGACATGTTTGCTTGGATTTTTGAATCCAAGAGTTCTATCAATATGGTATATTGATAGGGGGAGTTTGTTTAAACTCTGGGAGTTAAGGTTAACTCCGTCATCAATTAGTAGTCATCATCAAAAAGGGAGAGATTATTGAATCTCGGATTTTGATGATGAAACCAATTGATAAGTGTTTATGATTTAATCTACGTTTTGAGTGACGCAGGAAGCTTCGATCAAGGTGAGACAATTAAAGCAGGAAGAATCATGTTGGGCCGAAGGAACATGTCAGAAGATTGGACATCGAGTCGGAGGATCGGTCAACGTATTGATAGAAGGCTTCGGGCCATAGATTCGGGCATCAGGCCAAGAAGAACGGATATTGCACCAAGGATATCAGAGTTACGGAGGTCAACTGGCCGATTGAGCAATAGGCTGCAAATAGAGGATGATGCGCCGAAGAATCAAACGAAGCGTCGAGGGACCAATGACATGTTGGACAATATAATTCATGCTTAGTATAAATTGTCTAGATTGAAGTATGTTTTTACATGTGCAGGATTAACTACGATAGCAAGGCATAAAGCAAAATGAAGTCCTGGAGTCAAGAACACAATTTCGTTGGGAGTTCGAGAGTTCATCGGAAGTCTGAACATTTATCGAAAGTTCTATCAGAATTGACCGAGAAGTCCTGGAGCTTGCCAGAGAAGCTTATCGAAACTCGCCAAGAAGATTGTTGTGAAGTCCAGGAGCTTGCCGGGAGTCCGTTGGAATATTGCCGAGAGATCGTCGGAAGTTCGCCGGAAGATCACCGGAAGAAACTAGACTTATGGACTTGTTTAGCTTAAGTATTCCTTAGAATTCGTAGTTAGTACATAATTGGGATTGGAAATGGGCCAACCCAATTAGGGGTCAGTTGGGCCCATGTAAGGATTGTGTTGGGCCCAATGAAAGGCCTAAACAGTGACCCAAGAAGTGGTACCATCGTGGCACAATCTCCAAGATTATGTCAAGCGGTGGTACCGCTAGTCTGGGCGGTGATACCACCCCTGGCAGGGTGCCAGGCAGTAGTAACACCAGTTTGGGCAGTGGTACCACCCAATGGCAGGGTGCCAGGTGGTGGTACCGCCAGACTGGGTGGTGGTACTGCCCAATGCAGTGTCAATGTCAGACTGACACTTGTGGTGGTACTGCCCAGCACAGGCGGTGGTACTACCCGAACCCAGGAAACCCGAGATGAGATATTTTTAGGCTCCAAGTTTGAATCAACTTGAGACCATAAATACCCCTCTCATCTCTAGTTAACAAACACAAGCACAGAGAGTTTTAAATTGAGAAAACACTATAAAAACCACTTGAGAAATCCCTCCTCTAGCTTAAACTTAGAATTCTGTTTAGAGAGGTGTGTGTGTGTGTGTGCTTGTAAAGGTTGACTCCTAAACCTATGAAAAGAAGAAGAGGGGTGTAAGAAGGAGGTTGATCTTTGCCTATTAAAGGAAGATCAATAGTGGATGCTGGTGGCCTCGACGGAAGAGGAATCAGCGGAGTGGATGTAGTTCACAACGACCGAACAACTATAAATCGGTTTGCATTCTTGTTCTGCTTTTAATTCTTGTATTGCAAACTAATTTATTTACTTCGCTTGCTCATTACATTCTTGCAAATGTTTTAAAGTTCAACACTTTCCAAGATCGATTTTTAACGTACGAAGATTTTACGAAATCGACAATTTTACCGCTGCACTAATTCACCCCCCTCTTAGTGTCGGGCCCTTTCCTAACATATACATTACATGTACACATCACCATGTAGGACTACTAGATAATAATAATTAATTAAACTATTTTAATTAATTATATGCAGTACTTTGGGAACCCTACCATAGGTTGCCCCACATGGCAGGTAGTTCCTTCTTAAGCAAGGAAATCTTACCATATAGAGACTCCTCGAAAACCAAGAATCCTAAGCCACTAGACTGCCTTGTGTGGCTAGGAAACCCTAGCCACCAAGGAGTCCCTAGCATCCAAGACACTATGGCTGTAGGGTTGCCATGGGCTAGGTGCCCCATGTGGCCAAAACTCCTGGCCGCTTGGGCAACCCCAACGGCTAGGAAACATTTGCTGCCAGGGGTACCCCTTGCAGCTAGGAAACATGGCTGCAAGGGCTGCCATGCAACAGGTTGAGAATAGCCATGCTGCTTCATTCCTGTTGCTTTTGTCCAGGCTAAGAGTAGTAAATTAGAGCTCTCGGCCAAGGTTGCAAGCAGCCTTCGGCCAATCCAAGGGGTAGCAACAGTTGATGCCCTTTCTTCCCCATTTGTATCAACTAATTTGACATTAAAAGCCCTATCTAAAACGCCTCTTAATAGCAAGAAAAGGTGCAGCACAGATTTGAAAACTACAACAAAAAAAATCATAGTAATCGTGCAAAACAATTTCAACGCGATTGAATATAACATACATAATTTAAAAGCCAATATTTTGCACAAGCAACCTGGCTCTGATACCACTGATGGAAAATCTAAGGTGACATCACATGCATAATGGAAGAACAAAAAAATAAAATCCTAGAATTCCCACAGAAAAAAAGGTTTCATCGTCGTGCAAAAGTTGGTGCGCCAAAACCCGCGAAACCGAAAAACTATGCGTAAGAGAATTACCTAGGGAGATCGTATATTAGTGAACACCTGCAGATTTATGGGAGAGGATGAAGGAGGTCAAGTGACCTCCTCTCTAGCGGTGATCCACATAGTAGGGCTGCGATGACGCTCCTCAAATCTTCAAGCCTGCTATATGAGGAGGAGAATAGGAGGTGGCAACCAAGAGAAGCTCTAGCCTATGAACCTTTGGTTCCCTCCTATTTATAGAGGCCCCTGTCAACTTAACCTCAATGGATCCTGCCCTATTGGGTATTGGATCTTCATCCAACTACCCAAGCCTATTAGATTAGTGGATCTCTATCCAATAATCTCTTATTAGCTCTTATTGGATCTCATACATAGGATTCAATAATTCAGGAGTTTATTGGATATCAAATAAGATAGGGGCTCCGGGGGATATCTCATATCCGAACCTCCACTCATCGTAACGCCCCAATAAGATAGGGGCTCCAAGGGATATTTTATATCCGAATCTCTACTCGTATTAATGCCTACCATATGTGGGTGACCCTCTAGGCCCAATATCGAGCTGGCCGTAAGTCATATCTGTCAGAACTCCTTTTGGCTTAGTGAATTATTATCTCCATAATAATTCACTTGACTCATCGACTACGGATGTACTAGACCACTACGCCGTAATTCCAAGACGATACAAGAGAATCCAATCCTTTGGACCAATATGTCCTCAGTTACCGTATATCTATAGTACCTCATTCATCTAATACCCTAGACCAAGAACTTTGAAGTGGACTTCTTAGAATCAGTATCACTTACCATGTCTGCATCTGTCTACCCCTCTAGCACAGGTTCATCATTTCCAAAATATAAACATAATCTGGAAGTACCTATTAGATATCTTAATATCTATTTCACTAATGCCCAGTATTTCTTATCAGGATTAGAGAAAAATCGGTTGACAACTCCAACTGCATGTGCTATATATGGCCTAGTACAAACCATAGCATACATTAAACTATCTACCATAAATGAGTAAGGCAATTTGGACATTGTTTCTTTTTCTTTCTCACTTGTAGGATATTTTTTTGAACTAAGCTTGAAATGACCTACAAGTGGAGAATAAACTACTTTGGCTTTACTCATGTTGAATCTTTCATGAACCTTTTTAATATAGGTCTCCTGAGATGTTGGGAAATCTTGGGGGCGACATCACATGCGCAGCGGAAGAATAAGAAAACAAAATCCCCTATTCCCAAAGAGATATTCGTCGTCGTGCAAAGATTGGTGTGCAAAATCTGCGAAACTTAAAAGTACGTATAAAGTAGATTGTGTTACCTAGGGAGATCATATATCCCTGTTTCCTTGCATATCTTTAGGAGAGGGTGAAGGAGGTCAAGCGTCCTCCTCTCTGGTGGTGATCCACACGGCAGGGCTGTGACCACGCTCCTCAAAACTCCAGGCCTGCTCTGAGGTGGAGAAAGGGAGGAGAATAGGAGAGGCAAGCAAAGGCTCTTTTGTATGAGGCTCTGAATCCCTCCTATTTATAGAGGTCCCTTGTCAAACCCTAATGGATCCTCCCCTAATGGGTATTGGATCTGCATCCAATTATCCAAGCCTTTTAGATTAGTGGATCTCTATCCAATAATCTCTCATGGGCTCTTATTGGATCTCGTCCATGGGATCCAATAATTTAGGGGCTTATTGGATATCCAATAAGACAAGAGCTCCGGTGGATATGTCATATCTGAACCTCTACTCATCGCAATGCCTAC
>LVTN01001267.1:11229-37551 GCA_001649415.1 Musa itinerans
CTATGACCGGGATTATTTAGGATCTATGTTTAAAGGTGAATCGATCTCATTATCGTGATCTCATCACGATCTGATTCCCATTGCACAAATCCAAGGACATCACAATATATATATGTATATATGTAATAGTTAATATAAGTGATAAATGCTAAAATATAATAAGAAAAAAGATTATGTGTCAAGTCATACATGTCATCACTTACGTTATTGGCTTGCTGGGCACCTATGACTAGCATGAGATAGTCAAAGACTTATTTAGCTCTCTTTTATGGTAAAAGACTTACTTAGCTCTCTTTGAAGCTTCTCAATTTTACTAGCATCATGGCCAATAATCAACATATCATCAACATGTTATAGGAGAATAATAAAATCATCATTTGAAAACTTCCTTGTAAACACACAATGATCAGATGTGGTTCTATTATACCCTTGGCTCATAATAAATGATAATAAAATCATCATTTGAAAACTTCCTTGTAAACACACAATGATCAGATGTGGTTCTATTATACCCTTGGCTCATAATAAATGAATCAAACTTTTTATACCACTATCTTGGTGCTTGTTTGAGGCCATATAAGCTTTTCCTAAGCTTGCACACTAGATTTTCTTTTCCCTTGATTTTGAAACCTTCTGGTTGCTCTATGTAAATTTCTTCTCCTAAGTCACTATGAAGAAATATAGTTTTCACATCAAGTTACTCAAGTTATAAATTCAAACGAGCAGTCAAACCAAGAACAACTAGGATAAAGGACATTTTCACTATAAGAGAAAATATTTTTTCAAAGTCAATACATTTATTCTGAGTGAATCCTTTCACAACTAGTCATGCCTTGTGGCTTTGTTATAAGCTATTATTTTTAGTCTTCAATTTGTAAACCCATTTATTCTTGAGAGCTTTATTCCCTTTAGGCAACTTTACCAAGTCATAGGTGTGGTTCTTAAGCAAGGATCTCATTTCTTCTTACATGGCTTTAACCCACTCATTCTAATGCTCATGTAGAATAGCTTCTTAGTAAGTTTCTGACTCTCCCCCGTCAGTAAACATAACTTACTCATTTGGAAGATATCTTATAGATAGTTGTCGCTCTTTTGTGGATCTTCTCAATGGAATCTCAATTGGTGGTGGAGGTGCTTACTCAAATTGTTCAATTGGTTCAACATCATCAACTGTAGGAGCATCATTACTAATATTCTCATCACAATCTTCTTGTTCATCTTTCCTATGATCATCATAAACTATAGGTGGAGGGATTGGACCCAAACTCCAAGGAATATAAATAGAGGTTTTTGGCTTCTCAACATTGTCACCATCATCAGTCTTTAAGAAACACAATATTTTTGCTTCTAATAATCTTCTTGTTCACTAGATCTTATAATCTATACCCAAACTCTTTATGACCATACCCCAAGAAAATATATGTTTTTGTCTTATTATCAAGCTTGGACATCTCATCTTTGGGAATGTGAACAAATGTTTTGCACTCAAAAACCCTCAAGTGATCATAAGATATTTTTTTTTTCATACTCTCTTTGGAGCATCACCTTTCAAAGGAACTGATGGAGAAAGATTTATCAAGTCAACTGTAGTTCTCAAAGCCTCCCCCAAAATGACTTAGGTAACTTGGCATGGGAAAGCATACACCTAATCCTTTCTTTAATGGTTTTGTTCATCCTTTCTACCACACTGTTTTGCTGAGGAGTTTTAGGAACTATTTTCTCAAGCATGATACCATAAAACCTGTAATAATACTCAAAAGGACCCCTATACTCGCTACCATTATCTGCTCGAACACACTTTAACTTTCTACTAGTTTCTCTTTCAACACTAACATGAAACTCTTTGAAAACATCAAGTACCTGGTCTTTAGATTTCAAAGCAAAGGCCTAAACTTTTTTAGAATGATCATCAATAAAAGTAACAAAATAAATAGCACCTCCAAGAGTTCTAGTTTGTATAGTACAAATATCAGTGTAAATCAAATCAATAACATTTGATCTTCTAGATGACGGATATGTATGAAAAGTAACTCTTTATGTTTTTCTAACTAAACAGTGATCATAAGATTTAAGAAATGTACCTTGTAAGTCTAGTAAGAACTGCTTTCTAGTAAGAGTTTGAAGTCTCTTCTCACTGATATAACCAAGTCTCTTATGCCAAAGATATATGCTTTCACCCTTTTGAATTACATTAATCTCTCCTTTGTATAGCTTAGCTTCCATGACATAAAAAGAGTTTAGCTTCTTTCCTCTCACCACAATTAGAGAATGTTTAATGAGCTTCCATTTGCTTTCACCAAAATAGTATATAAATCCCTCATCATCAAGTATATCTACAGATATCAAGTTAAGACGAATATCTGGAACATATCTAACATCTTTGAGTATCAATTTGCTCCCTAATCTCCAAGCAAATATCTCCAATACCCACAATCTTAGATGTACCACTATTTCCTATTCTAACATTGTCAAAATCACCAATAGTGTAAGATTTAAAAAAATCACTATGAGAAATAATATGAAATGAAGCACCAGAGTCAATTACCCTATTACTATCCTAAGTTGCAAGACTGAAACATCCGTCATCACAAATAATAACGATATCACCTTCAACAGCAACTGTATTGGTCTCTTTCTCATTTTTCTTCCTTTCATTTTGTTCTCGCTTCTAAAACCTACACTCTTTCTTCAAGTGACCTGACTTGTTATAATAGAAACATTTAATATCTCTTCTAGACTTGAATCTTCCTCTATAACCGTATGGATTTTTACTATGGCTTCTTCAATGTCTTTCTTGTTTTTCAATAACAAGTGCACCAGAAGAAGATTCTCCTTATTTTTTCCTTCTGACATTTTCATTTAGTAAATTATCTTTAATTATGTCTATGGTTAGAGTCTCCTCTGGCGTAGAATTACAAATTATCATTACATATGTTTCCCAACTCTTTGGTAAAGAGCTGAGAAGTAACAATCCTTGTATCTCATCATCTATATTCATTTTCATAGTAATCAACTTGTTTGCAAGATTTTGAAACAGATTTATATGCTCAACAATATTACCACCATCTTTATACTTTAAATTGACAAGTCTTCGGATGAGACATATTCTATTTCCTACTATCTTTTTTGCTAAGAGATTTTCTAACCTTTGTCAAACAACATTAGCTCTGGTTTCATCAGAAATATGCTCATGCCAATTTATATTCATCCATCTTCTAATATAGGCAATAGTTTTTCTATGTTGAAGCTCTCATTCCTCATCTTCTATAGTAGAAGATTTTTCTTTAACTTTAATGGGTTTATACAAATATTTACAATAGAGCAAATCTTCCATCATATACCTCCAAGTAGAATAATTTGATGAGTTTAATTTAATCATACCGTCTGACTCTTCCATTTCAATCACATAAGAAAAATTAACACCAAACAACCCGACTCTGATACCACTTGTTGGGAAAAATTATTAGAGTGGAATAATTCTTTTTCGTCTTTATGTATCAAAATGAGATTCCTCACTAAAATACCAACTTATTACCAAAAGTAAATATTAACTAGAGTAGCATAACAATAGAACAATGAATCAATCACAAAGTGAGACACCGAATTTTTATGTGGAAAACCCAATGCAGGAAAAACTATGGAATCATAGTCCATTTCAAACTTCCATTATCACCAATAATGATAATAAGTTTACAATAAGTCTTCTTCAGAATAACTAGAGGATCACAATAATATCAATAACATATATCTTCACTCAACAATAACATATCATCATCACCATAGATGGATTTTATAAAAAGAAAATTTTATGTCTTATCAAGTGGGTATAGCAGAAAAGTATCTCAGAGAGGATAAACTGTAGATCGGTATAGTTAAGAATGTAGAGCTTATTGCAAGGATTCTTCACATAAAATTTAGCTTATTGATTATCTAACAAAATTCTTAAAACCTTAATTTTCTCTTTTCTCTTCTCTCTTTGTTCTCTATGTCGTCATAGTTTCTTTTCACCATTTGTTCATGCACCTCTCATGTGCACGTCTCCACTATTTTTTTTTTAATAAATCAGATTTGAGGTCAATGCTCAAATCAATCGTCCAAGCTTACCTATGAGCTGAATCCAAGAATTACATGCTGAAAATTCATAATTAATCAGCTATTCATTCATGCAACTTGTGCTTAAACTTTTGGGATACATGGTGCAAGCCATGTTTAATACAAGTTATTGAGGTATTGGATGTAGGATATTAGGTCATCAAACGAAATCACTTGGAGAGAATTGACTTCTCTCCATCATTTTGAAACCTCCGATGTGAACTTCATGACACACAAGGAGACAGACATGAAGAGCATCACCGACGAGTCAGGAGAGTACTGAGTTGGTGGTCTTTATCTCTTTATATCATTTATTTTTTTTACTCACTCGTTTAGCTCTGATGGTCTGATGGCATGTTAAAATCAATTATGAGCCTTAATCAAATGGATCAGAATTAACATATATCAAACTTATTATATATGTGACTCATTCCATCCCTAGTAAATATGTGGTTATTTTCTTAATCTCTTTCGATCTTTATTTTACACATAAATATTTATTTTATAATAAAATATAGTATCATAATTTTATATGCCACAATCATTTATAATCTGATTCACGAAGTGATAAAGAATAAAATCAACCACAAACAAATTCTAACAAAATTGTCATATGAAAGCTGATTTGACTAATCCTCTAATCCTATCCAAAGAAAATTTCATCTTAAATTAATTTAAATATAATATTATATCTTCGACAAATATTTAGAGTCCTAATCATGGTTGGCTTCAACTTTGACAAGATCCAATCAAGCAAATGAAACTGAAGCTTGAGTGCCAACAAGATCCAAGACCATAGTAGAGGATGTTGGGCTGACAGCCCATATTCAGTCCAATGTGGGTTTTATCAGCCCACAGCTCACCCCCTCTTAACCTAATCCTAATTTATATTAGGGGGTGTGATGGCTATAAAAAGAGGCAGAAAAGGTAGCAAAGAGATAGTTTTTGGTAGCCACGGGATTCAAAAGAAAAGGAGGAGAAGAAGGCAGAAAAGGAAGAGTCTCAATCATCTAGCAATGCTTTCATCTCAAGTTAGATCAGATCTATAATAGATTCTTACTGTGATTACTTGGGGAGAATTAGGGAGGATTTAGATATTGTGCACAGTGATGTGATCCTTGTATCCCAGTTATTCTCTTGTGATTGTTGCTAGGGTTTGGGCAAGAGGTTGATATTTGTATATTCATTATTCTTATAGTGGATTATCTCTAGTTTGCCCCATGAATTTTATCCTTCACATTGAAAGGGTTTTCTATGTATATCTTGGTGTTCTATTTGATTATGGTTCCATTTAATTCCGCTGCATGTTATGGCCTGCTAGTATTTATTCATATACAAAAGTTATTTCTCTTTATATCCCATCAACTAGTATCAGAGAGGGTTATAGTGATTTAATTTTGTATTAGAACATGGAGGCCAGTAATGTTTCTCGCATGATTAGTTTAAATGGAAACAATTGGATGATATGAAAACCAAGAATGGAAGATCTCTTGTATTGCAAAGATTTGTATGGACCTTTGCAGGGGGATAGTGCAAAACCCACAACTATGACAGATGATGGTTAGATTGAAAAGCAGTTTGGTTTATTCGATAGTGGCTTGATGATAGTGTCTTTCACCATGTTTCTATTGAAAGTTCTGTATATTCTCTTTGAAAATAGTTAGAAGGTCTCTATGAAAGAAAAATAGCTGGTAACAAAGTTTTTTTTATCAGAAAACTTATGAACCTAAAATATAGAGAAGGTGCTTCTATTGCTGAGCATTTGAATAAAATGCAGAGTATTACTAACTAGTTATCCTCTATGAAAATGTCTCTTGATGTTGAGTTGCAGGCATTATTACTTCTTAGTTCATTACCAGAAAGTTGGGAGACACTGGTGGTTTCCCTTAATAATTCTACGCCAGATGGTGTTGTCACTATGAGTCAAGTAACAAGTAGTTTGTTGAATGAGGAGAACAAGGGGGAGCTGTGTCATGGCAATCCAGATTGCAAAGGTGTATTGATCTCTTCACCATAGAGGCAGAATATATTGCTACTACAGAGGTATGCAAAGAAATGTTATTGATGAAAGAATTCTTACAAGAATTTGGGCTGAAACAGGAAAACTATGTGGTGCATTGTGATAGTCAAAGTGCCATCCATTTATGTAAGAGCCCAATATTTCATTCCAAGTCAAAGCATATAAATGTCAGATACCACCGGATTCGAAATGTATTTGAAGAGAAGCAATTGCAGCTTCAGAAAATTCACACAGATGACAACGGAGTAGACATGTTGATAAAGACTTTACTTAAAGAAAGATAGGAGATATGCCGACAGCTGGTCGGCATAGCTTCACATTGAAGAGTCGTGGGACAGCCTCCCTTATGGGCTGAAGGGGGAGGTTGTTGGGCTGACAGCCCATATTCAGCCCAAGGTGGGCTTTATCAGCCCACAACTCACCCCCTCTTAACCTAACCCTAATTTATATTAGGGGGGTGTGGTGGCTATAAAAAGAGACAGAAAAGGCAGCAAAGAGGTAGTTTTTGGCAGCGACGGGATTCAAAAGAAAAGGATGAGAATTAGATCTACAGTAGATTCTTAGGGAGGATTTAGATATTATGCATAGTGACGTGATCCTTGTATCTCAGTTATTCTCTTGTGATTGTTGCTAGGGTTTTGGGCAAGAGATTTAGATTTGTATATTCATTATTCTTATAGTGGATTATTTCTAGTTTGCCCCATGATTTTTATCCTTCACATTGAAGGAGTTTTCCACGTATATCTTGATGTTCTATTTGATTATGGTTCAATTTAATTCTACTGCATGTTATGGCTTGCTAGTATTTGTTCATATACAAAAGTTATTTCTCTTTATATCATATCAGAGGATATGTCATCCACTTTTTGTTGGTGTGATCTGACCCCTTCTTGTAAGAACATGTAGATGTTTGTATGTAACAAATTTAGAAGACAAATGATGAGTATAAAGATTATGTAAAGATATGGCAGGTATGCTCACAAACAAGGTGTTCGGCATCTTAATCAATGTGAAGGGCTTTGCTTTGGGTCAAATCTTCATTTTTTGTTTTATTTATGGCTGAATGTGACAGATTTTAATCAACAGATGGAGGTTACTGAAGATAGAGTGAAATAGATTGGAGGGGGAGACTGCTATAAAATAGAGACAGAGAAGTCAAAGGTCAGAATATAATTATAAATGTAGCCTAACTAAGAAATCAGCATTATTTTTTTTTTTGGTTGTTTTTGAAGAAAAAATATTGGAGAATAAAAATAAAAATATGATAAATGCATATTTAATTTTGTTGTCGAGCTTTGAGGACAACAAGAGACGATAATGATGATGGGACTGTGAAGGGACGAGGAATCACATGGAGAGGCAGACAACCAACGATGAGGTTGAGATGGGACATGACGCGATTAGGAACAACCGACATTAAAAGCTCTATTATCTTGCTGATGGTGGAATGAGAAGAACAGATGAGGTGAAGAAGGGATAATTTTATATATATAAATATATAGGGAGAGAGAGAAGATGATTTGAAGGGAGAAGGAGAGAGAGTAGAAAGGTTGTTAATTTCCATTTCGTCCAATCTGTCAGATCCGATCAAATCCAAAGGGATTAGATAATTTGTTTGTTTTTGAGATAACTCCATGGATGATATCTTTCCACACAAGAATTGGGTTGTCACTTTGCTGTTCTGCTTGGATCAACATGAAGAAAATAGCTGTCAGAGGGCAAATCCTTCTCCTGCTGCTTTACCATTTAAGACAGTAGTTGTATGTTCACTTTGCAGTTATCATGAAAGAAGCAAAGCCAATTCTTGGGGCCTCACTTGATTGGAAACTATGTTGTCAATAATGACTTGGATACTGCTTTATTCTATCTATACTACTTGTGTTATGCTGACAGTCACATTTTCCATGCAGGTCAAGTGGGAACTTTTGTTCATGCAAGATAACTTTCTAAAACACTTCCTTTATTAACTCTTGACACTTCTTTTGGGCATGCTTTTAGAGATTCATTTCTTTCGGAATCACAAAAGAGCTGCTGAGACTTTCTGTTGTACATTTGATGCCTTTCAAGATTTGACTTCTCTTTCAGATACATTGGTATTTCTTTGCATTTCATATGACAGGCAGGTTTTTCTGCATCACTGCAAATCGATTAACTCCCTTAGAGGAGATGATTGGCAGTTGAATCTGTCCCGAAAGGTCAGGTACTTAGTATCTAAAATGATATCAAAGACCGACTCATGAGCTTTTGTAGAAAGTTACAGTCTTTGCTACATCTCTTGCTAGTAGTCGTCGTTGAATGATTGTTGTCAATGAGCTTTAGGTTCTGTATTCGATTGCGCAAGTTCAGGAATATTTCCCAGTCGTAGCAGGTGAGAGCTGTTCGAGCTCATCAACTCAATTATGTGTTTTTTTTCCCTCGAAGAAAAGAAGACAGAGGATTACGAGAAAAATCCATGACATCGTTTCTTTCCGACCCAATTAGCTTTTCTGAATTGGAAGCCTTGACAAAATATGTGTGCTTTCCCAACAGGCCCAGCTGTGACTATAATTACTATACATATGTAATCATGCATATAAAATAAGTTTAGTTGTTGTCAAAGTAATATGAAATTGGAGTCATCCTCACCACTGTTTCTTGCCTACTCTTCCAAACTTGATCAACAACTCGTCATATTTCCATGTGTGATGGCTAGAATTCTGTGAGCTACTGTGTATTATGATCAAATTAGTTTCCGCATGAAGTGGCCATCCAGTTTTACAGCATGGGAAGGACATGATGCTGTGCCAAGCATCCCTCCATGAATTTTATGTGAGAGATGCATGTCAAATAATTACAGTGGTTCATGTGAATAGAATGAAGAGCAATTCCTTCAGCTTGATATGCTGCGACACAAGTTTCATTATTCTATTGGATTCTCACTCGTCATGCCTGCCACCAAACATTAAGTTTTAGGAAGAAGTCATAATAATATATATATCACTAGCCTATCAGATCCAGATTGATTCTAGTGATAACTCTGTTTCATCAAGTAGACTACCCTCTTGTCTATTCTGAGTGAACAAACAAATACTTAAGCATTACAAAACAACATAGTAGCTTCAAGTCTGCAAGTACTTGAGTATTCTGTATTCCTTGCTGCCAAATGATATAATTCTCACCATCTCTTCCTAACTCCACCAACAATTTGTCATGCTCTGGCCATAATCTATTTTTTCCAAGCAACATTATCTGTTTCCCTTCCTCCGGAGATTTAATCCTCAGGTGTTTGTTGACTGTCGGACCAATAAACTCTTATTATTGCATGAGAAGCAGATGCAGTGAACCAAATTCTAAGCTAAGGCTGAATGGTAGTTGGGAGCTCGAAATGATGCTTCCATTGGCTGATCCGGGGATCAGTGCTGTTTGCCGTAGCGTCACCATCTGCTTGTTGGTAGAAATGCTTGTTAGCTTTCTCGTTTCCTCGTTTCAGTTGCAGAGAGATGTACGCGTCAAATGTCGATAGCAACGATTTATGATTCTGAACGTCAAAGTGTCAAATGCCACCTAAAATCATTCTCGTCCTACCAAAGACTGTCCTGTCCTTTCTGCTGCCTATTATCTTCCGGTTCAAGATTTGATGGTGGTTGTTCGCTGGCTTATTGCTTTGACAAAATGGCTCATTACAGTCTTCTCAATTCCTTGAATCAGAAGGCTGCCATTGCTACTGCAGAAGTTTGATCATCAGCCCTAACATTTTTAGTCTTAGGTTATCTAGTGCAATAGCTCAATAATTCATCGCATAGTCTAGTGATTGAAGTCTTCCTTGTAAGGAAACACCATCTATCACATAGCAGAGGCAGTCTCGATGCAGTAAGAAAGCCAACACTCTAATCGTTCATCTTCGCGTTATTGCAGAAACTGTTGACATTTTCTTCTGATTAACCAAAAGATAAGCTCGAGTTTCTTTCTCATGACTAGATTAAAGAAAGATACATAAAGCCGTATCCCTTTTCTATATGTGATAAGAAACCACGGTGACTGGACTGAAAGGCATCGAGGTTTGAAGAGAAGCAAATGGAACTCAGACAACAAGAAGCCGAGATGAGTCGTGTCAGTATGTTTCACCCTCACTCTACCTTCTTCCTGAAGCAACAGCCTACTGGGAGGAGGAGGGTGTGGAAATGAAGCCCGGACGTGGACTTTTGATGCCTTCATCTTTCTACATGTAGAGAGGTGTCAGATGAGATCGACTGAGCCAAAAGTTGCAACTTGTCCACCCACCCTAACCAAACCTCAGGACCAAAGCGGCTGTTCCAAGAAGGTGAGCCCGTATGAATACGAAGCTTTTCACCATTGTGTACCTGACAAATGTCAAAAGACAAGCAGTGGTTGGCTTCCATGGTCAAGCCGATGTGTGGATCTCATCGAGTGAACCAGTTTTATACGGAGAGTATTGACACATGATATATGCAAAAGGTTAAGGCCATCATCATGATGGTGCATCGTATGGAAAACTTGTGAAACAAGCATTTGAGCAATTACTATATCCAACAATAAGGCTAGCTAAGTGGGTGCACCAACTGCTACAGGGTTGAACAAGGAGATTGACCACACAATATACTAATATGTTCAACTAGAAAAGCCAGCACAAATCAAAACCTAATCTGCCAACTATAAAGCCATCTCATCACACTCATGTAGCCTGCCTGCATTTTGAGCCTCTATATAAGACGGCCCCTTTTATTCCCCTTCTGTTCCATTACCACCTCAAAGCTTTCAAGCGTCGGGACTGAGTTCGGCGATGGAGTCTTGCTCACACATTGCTGTGCCCTCCTGGCTGCTTCCTTTACTCTTAGGGTTTTCCCTTCTCTTCCGCCACATCGACGCGGAAGTCCAGTACCATGACTTCGTGGTACGCCATATTCCACTTGAATCATTGTGCAGGCTTCTCTTGCCTCGCTACGACTGCATGCCTTGGAACTTGTTGGTGCAGGTGCAGGCGACGCCGGTGAAGAGGCTGTGCAAGGCCCACAACATCATCACGGTGAACGGGCAGTTCCCGGGGCCGACCATAGAGGTGAAGAACGGGGACACGCTGGTGATCAACGTTGTCAACCGAGCGAGATACAACGTCACGCTCCACTGGTACGTAGTCTGTGCATCCATGCATGCTTCTTCCTGCAAAGAAACTGTCGGCTGTAAGCATTTAAGCGACGGAGGGTTGGGTGTTGGGTGTCTGTTCAAGGCACGGCGTGCGGCAGATGAGGACGGCGTGGGCCGACGGACCGGAGTTCGTGACGCAGTGCCCGATCAGGCCGGGCGGCAGCTACACGTACCGGTTCACGATCGAGGGGCAAGAGGGAACGCTGTGGTGGCACGCGCACAGCTCATGGCTCAGGGCCACCGTCTACGGAGCTCTCATCATCCACCCCAAGGAGAACTCCTCCTACCCGTTCACCAAGCCCAAAAGAGAAGTCCCTGTCATCCTTGGTACGCACAAACCTCTCTCTCTCTCTCTCTCTCTCTCTCTCTCTCTCTCTCTCTCTCTCTCTCCCCGTGGTGGGTCAGCTAAACTCGAGAGCTGAAATGAGAACCGGAGAGAACAGCTCTCACTCTCAACACAGTTCAAGACACTCCTGTGTTGACCAGTTTAACACTTAATTTTTCACTTGCAATTCCAATCTAAAGAGCACTGTGAAGTTCATACTGCTGCAATTATCGTGGATGGTGGCAAAAGAATGATGTGCATGATGGCTTTGCCGCACCTTAGAAGAGAAAAATGATCCGAAGAGGTGTGGAAAACACTAGTCCATGATGCACCCCAGTTCAATAGGGTGCCTCAATAGGTGTGCATGTAGCTATGTTGCTACTTCCAGCAAATCTAGTATTATTATTAGGTACAAAGACTAATGATGCATGACTATGTGTATTATTAGGGCTGCTTGTAAACTTTTACTCAAAAGGTATATTTTCGCATCAAAAAATGTCGCTCGCCTTTTTCCAGGGCAAAGAAAGGACGGTCTATCATTACAATCATCACCGGTTGGGGAACCACATCATTTGACAGCCTATGGTCTATATAAGTGTTATGAAGCTATCATCTTTTCATTTCTCATGAACCATATTAGTGACATAAAAATAAAGTATATCCATTTATAAAAATACAAAAGTGATTCCGAGTGTATGAGCATATTTGGTACTTGCCACGAGAAGAATCCTGTCTGAGAAGCAACTTCTCTCACAACTTAAGTCACGACATGTTATACAAAACGTGGGGCGGCCGTTCACAAGCACGTGTTTTGACTTGAGACTGTTCACTAGCTGAAGTCGTACTTCAATTCGTGGCTCTTCTCCAGGTGAATGGTGGGATCGGAATCCGATCGATGTCGTGCGAGAAGCAACCCGGACCGGAGCAGCTCCCAACATCTCCGACGCATTCACCATCAATGGCCAGCCCGGTGACCTCTACAATTGCTCCAACAAAGGTGTGTGCTCGTCTTCTCCCTTCCCACCGCCACCCACATCACTATCTGGATCCTGTTGTTCCAAGTTTGATCCTGTATGCGTCGGTGACTCCTCCCGTGCTTGCGCCTCCTGCAACACCATCTGCAGACACAACAGTGATTCCGGTGAAGGCCGGAGAGACCAATCTCCTCCGGTTCATCAACGCGGCGCTGAACACCGAGCTCTTCGTCGCGATCGTCAACCACAAGATGACCGTCGTCTCCGCCGACGCGTCCTACACCAAGCCCTTCACCACTGCGGTGCTCATGCTCGGCCCAGGCCAGACCACCGATGTGCTCGTTACCATGGACCAGCCGGCGTCCCGCTACTACATTGCCGCCCGGGCTTATGCGAGCGCGCAAGGCGTGGCCTTCGACAACACCACCACCACCGCCATCCTCGAATACGACTGCGGCTGCTCGGAACCAGGACAAGGTGTTCCGCCCGTGTTCCCCGCCCTCCCGGCCTACAACGACACCGGCGCAGCCTCCGCCTTCTCCGCCGGCCTCAGGAGCCTCTCCACTGTCGACATTCCCGGTCCCGTCGACGAGAACCTCTTCTTCACCGTCGGCCTGGGCTTGTTCGATTGCCCTCCAGGGAAGACGTGCGGGGGGCCGAACAACACTCGCATGGCGGCCAGCATCAACAACGTCTCCTTCGTGTTGCCCGACACCTACTCCATTCTGCAGGCCCATTACCAACGCGTGCCCGGCGTCTTCACCACCGACTTCCCAGCGGTGCCGCCGGTGCAGTTCGACTACACAGCCCAAAACGTCAGTCGTAGCCTATGGCAGCCGGTTGCGGCCACAAAGGTGTACAAGTTGAAGTACGGCTCGGTAGTTCAGCTGGTGCTGCAAGGCACCAACATCTTCGCCGCCGAGAACCACCCCATCCACATCCATGGCTACGACTTCTACATCCTGGCGGAGGGGTTTGGCAACTTCAACGCGGCGAAGGACAACGCCAAGTTCAACCTGGTCGACCCCCCGATGAGGAACACCGTCGGCGTGCCGGTGAACGGCTGGGCCGTCATCCGGTTCGTCGCCGACAATCCGGGGGTCTGGCTCATGCACTGCCACTTGGACGTTCACATCACCTGGGGACTGGCCATGGCGTTCCTGGTGGACGATGGAGTTGGAGAGCTGCAGTCCCTGGAGGCGCCTCCCGTTGACCTGCCTGCATGCTGAGTGAGCATTCCTTTAGAATTTTGGAGTTGGGAGTCTTTCATTTGCTAGTCTCACAGATATTTCATGCATGTTTGTTTCCCTTTCCCTGTTCTTGATCCTGTACTCCCAGAAAAATACATATTATTGGGAATTCATTAACTTTAAATCATTCAAGATGCTCTATAAATGCAGCAAATAATTATGTCCAGTCTATTCTGTGTGCATTAGAAAGAAAGATGGAAAATATATGAGAAGCTACCGAGTTTTAAGAAGGCTGGTCAAAGAACACGATCAGTGGTCTTAAAAGTGAAGCAAGAAATAAATAGCTTCAAGGACAAAGTAAATGAAGAACAGACATATAAAAAAAAAGATAGATTTATGGGTCACCCAGCAAATTTCCTCATAAAAATTATCAAACTCAAGCAAAAAAAAAGAAAAGAGACTTCAGATTGTCCAAATCAAGAATCATTTCCATCTAAAGTTGAGTGGAAAAGAAATTCTAATTGGAAAAATCTATTCTCCAATATTTCTTTAAGTGAGTCTTTTGTTTCCTCCATATTTGTTTCTCCAAAGGAATGTCAAGAGGTTTTCCAAAATCTAGTTTCAGTATCTTTTAACATCAGATATTTCAAAAAGAGGCCAAGCTTAATTTCAACATAATAGAGGTAAAATAAAGTCATTTACTTTCCTCAATCCAGAGTCCAAACAAACAGCTTTATTTCTTAAGGTAAAACTTTTTTGTTGAAAAAGAAAAATATTTATCCACCATTTTCCTTGTAACCAAACAGACTCTAACGCCCACTGGCAAAAACAGAATAATAGACCCAAAGATATGAACAATGTATAATCACAGAAAATGAGGCACATATGTTAACCATAGTTCAGAAAAGGCGACCCTGAGCAACAAGAATGATGGAACTTGGGACAGATCAAATGCAATCAGAGTTGATTGCTTTTTCCTTTCTTTTTTGTCTATTTCTTTTAAGGAAGACAGATATTTGGCTATGCAGATTTATAGAAACTGACCCCGACAGATTAACTACCTTTCTACAAGTATCTGAAAATGGAATCACGACAGAAGGAATAGATGGAAAAGCATATCCATTCTTCTAAGAAAAACTAGATACAGTTTGCAGAGAAGCACAGCAGACCTTCAGTCTTCTGATAAAGCTGAACTTGAGGAGGCCTGTGTATGAACTCAATCCACAGAAGCGCAGTGAGCAAGTCAAGATCAAGCTACAAACTTCAGACACCGAGTATCATTGTGTATAACTTGACAACGACATGAACAGAATCGCACTCCGCATCTCACACATGTATAGTTTGCAGCATCACCACAAACAGTGCAGAAATGACGACGTGACGATGTGCTTGGTGGGCCAACTGCAGCTCTCAAATAGGAAGGAACATGTGGAGGCAAAGCCTCCAAGTTTGCCTGTTGCAAATGAGGTAATTGGGAAAGAGAATATAGATGTGTGAGGACATTTTAACCAACAGATAAGCACATGTTCATACCTCCTGTAACAGCTCCGTAAATGTCCTGGGTGCTTTCTTTGCATTTTCAAGTGCTTTTGCCTGCCTTGTCTTGCGTTTCATATTCTTCGCTTGTTTCTTTTGAACATAAGCTACAAATATGTTAAAATTTGTTTTAGCAGCATCACAGTAGAGAATACATAACAAACTTAAAACATAAATTTTAAATTCTATGAAAAGAGGATTTCAAAGGTTTGTTCAAGTCCTTCTGGAGGTAACACAAAGAATCAGTAATCATGATATCTAAATGATTACAATCCAGTCCTTACACTGCCAGATAAAGCTGACAGCTAGCATGACTATCAGGACTTTATATCGAATATAAAGTCAAATTTAAAAAAGGGTGTAACCAGTGCATGAGTCTCCCACCAATGCAGGATGCACAGCCTAAAACTATTGAATATAAAGTCAAAAACATCACTCTTAAAAAGTTTTGCCTAAAACTACCATACAAATGACTTGAAAATTTGACCTTCAGCAGTGACATGCCCCTCAGAGTAACTTCAGGAGAAAAAATGCTCTATATAAACAGGCACCCAAATTAATTTGTCGTTGAGTAGCCATATGAATGTCTTCAAATCTATATCATATATACATAAGAGAAGTCAATGCATTTGTACTTAAGGGAAAAAGAAGATAAGTCAAGGAAATGCCAGTGTATAAGTAGCAGCAACAAATTTTATCTTTTGTTCCTTTCTTTACGTTGCCCAGAAAACCGAAACCTAAAAATTTTGAAAAGTGATAATCATGATTCTCACGTAGAAGTACCTACATCCAACAGCAGTCAGTTTTTATTCAGTTCAGAAATTCTTAACTCCTCAAACATTTTCAACTTCTCAGCCTTTGCTTTTTGTTTATTAATCTATTTGTTCCCTAAAAAAATGGTTCTTCTTTGAAATCCTTTTATCTTTTCACAGATTACATATCCACATATATAAAATGTAAACCTATCTACACAAAGAAAACTAAATTTTGGGTCATGGATCTAGCACCAAACACTTTGATGACACAAATAACTAGGAAGAGTTTGATCAGAGCCTCTCAATAGCCTCAAAAGTCCCCTGAGGCATTCAAGGGATGAACCAATCAAGCAGCCCAAATTTTTAGTGCTCGATGTATAAGAAAAATGACCTATTGAAACACAAGACACCAGAGGTTTACTGTTTCTTGAAAATATATATTTTTTACTTATCACTTAGCTGAAGGATTCCAATTTTCAATTGTTTCATGCCTTCACTCTTTCATAAGTTCCCAAAACATGACTTCCTACAAACTATACTGGAACAGATATACATTTTTCTCTTTTCATAAATATTTCCTCGTTTCATTTATTATTTTTATTTTTTTGAGGACCTGATCTGAACCTGCAAAAACATTTTACGAAAATCACTCCCAAAGTGCAAATCTTCAAAGCTTTATCCAAGATACAGGACATGTTTGTCATATACTAAAAAGAGAAGTTGAAACAGTGCCAAGTGTACTTTGTAAGTATGTCTCTAACAAATTCTACTTCATCTGGGAAGTAGAAGCATCATAAACCAAACAATTAGGGACTAAAATTATCAAACTAAATTATATATCATTGCTCAAGAATATCGGACTAATGGCAACAGCAAGCCTCATTCAGTTGATCACCCTTTTAGTAACACAACTTTGAGCTTGTTGTTATCCCAATAAATTAGCTTGACTTAGATGTAAACTATTGATTAAAAAAACTATTTTATCTTTAAAATGCAATGGTTACCATGCTTTATAAGGCTTTTGAGCGACTCTGACGGTATGTGATCAGTTAAATAGGGAATGAGACCACATTTGATCAAAGAAGAAGGCCAGTGACCCTAATCCTGTGATTGCAATAGAACCCCTATGGAAGTCATGGGAGACTCAAACTCTTACCCAATTCAGTGGTAACCAAGTTGGGTCAATTGCTGACTTGACATGGACGCACAAGAAGGTGTGAGATTGGGAGCAGGCCACGGGCAATGAGTATTCATAACAAAACCATCTCCTTAAATTTCCTTGTTCCCAAAGTGGGCCTACATCTGTTTGCGGCGTGATATTGTTCCCGGGTTTTCTTTTCTTACTTTTAACATGAAGGCAAAATAACTGAATCAATGGTTCATTGATATGAAACTTCACAAGCTCAAGTTACTGTATCTTTTATTGATAATTAGGAAGAACCATGATACTGAGATCACTTGATATGCAAAACTCCTATAATACACTTGTTATTGTGCTTTATAATGCTTTCAAGTAGCACACAAGGCATATCATACAGAGAATGAGGTGCAACATCCCATCTGACTAGGGCAACAGTGTCACTGACATTGTTTCTATAATTCAAGGAATTAATAACTCCTTGTCTGTGTTAGATTCAATGTCCCAAGTCCTAAAATTTCTAAGTTGCAAGAGAGATGGAATCCTACCTGAGTCGTAGTTGATGCATGAGATAATGTTGGTGGGGGGTTAGGGTTAATTGCTAACTAACTTAGCAAGAAAGTGAATGTAACATGCAGTCGGCAGGCATGCAAGGATAATGTGGGATCAGAAGCACAATCCATGAGCACAACAACAACAACAAAATAATAAGTCTCAACTATTTGGGGTTGGGTACATGGATCTTTTGCCGTCATTGAGATTTGTAAAAAGTTATATACTTAACCAAATTCAGAGTACTTAAATCTTTATTTATAGTTTCTATTTAAGATTTTTTAGGTTTTCCTCTACCTTATATTAATCATTTCACCTCTTGTGACTCCCAATTGAAGATATCCTAAGCACATGCTCATACTATTTTAAATGATTTTTTCTAATCTTATCTTGAACAATGAATGCTAAATAATAGGTATCAATATTATCTCCAAGTAAGATATGATAATGATAAATGAAAACTAGGTCTGAAGTCCCAATTATTTAGGGTCTAATACATATATACTTCCATATCATTTACTCAATGAGCATCTTGTTAGTTTTACAATGTTAATATCCCTCATGATTTTTTTAGATGTTTACAAATGAATTCTTGTTTTCTCGAGATTAGCAAAAGGCATAATTTGGCCCAAGCCTGTTGAGTCAAGTGGTATCTAGGCTAAGGTAACATTGAGTTGCATTTAAGCCAAGATAAAATTGAGTCTTATTTGAGCCATGATAGGGCCAAGCCACATAGGCTTCCAGAACTTGACCAGGTTGGCCATATCAGCTCAAACAAGCCTTCAAAGTTCGATCCAATTCAATTGGGATCATCCTAAAGCTAAAAAGTTAAATGTCTACTCAGATAAGATCAACTGAACACTCCACCAATGCCCTACCGCTCAATCCCCAATGCCTAGCCTCCTCCAATGATTTGTTGTGCCATAGTCTATGACCAACACATATCCTCTACCAACCTCCTCTTCCACTAAAACATCCTCAAAACAACATCCAGGGTCCCAAGCCCTGGACATTTTATGCATAAGAATAACTCAAATCCATAAGAAACATTTTATGCATGCAATAGAAACCAAAAGAATTCACAAAACAGACCTAGTGCAACAAAATATAAACTACAATTATAAAAGTCATACTAAGAGGACGAACTCATATACAAGGCTCACAAGCATTAGCTGACATGGGATTTGTATAGAGAATTGCAGACCTCATCATTCTACAGCAGGTAGAAACTGTCGCATAAGAGGAAAAGTTAGTCTAGCAAGATGATTTTAACAGGAACATCTTTCCACTATATACATCATTTCACACCATAACCATTCTTACATCTTTGCTTCAACTATCAGGCAACCCAAATGAAACAGACATGTGCTCATATGCATAACGCAAAATCATGCATGGCACTTTCGTACTCCACATTCAAGATACAAATTTAAAAAATTCATACCATTTAATTTGATCTGCATAATCTAGACTATAGCCCATTAAAAGTTACAAGATGTAACTTTGGTCATTGTTCAATGGTTTTCACCACATACAGGACACAAGACGTAAAATCTTGTGTTCTGTTAGAACACAAATTTATTTTACACAGATAAAGTTCTATATGCAACAAGAGAAGTGACGTGACCCCTCACTTGAATTTGTAAAGATAATATATTTTTCTTTTCTCCTTTATGAACTTGGCTTCTTCAATTCTTCACATGTTAAAAGAAAAACGTTGCATGCACATGTTCCTTTTCTTAGCATTGTTTACATTTATTCATTTTAAGCTCTAATATTGACACGGCACTAAAATCAATCTACTAGTTTAAAACTAACCAGCAAAGATCTAACAAAACAAGAACAAGATAAGATAATACTGGCGTGCAAAGGAGACGTAAAAGTAACCTTGATCATCATCATCCAAAGAAGCATCGTCGTCGTCATTAATCTCCACATTCTCCGCCCCCGCGTTATCATTTTCCAAAGACTCGAGGCGTGCAAGCGCTGCCTTCAACACAATAACACGAAACAGAACACAGATTAAAACAACAAATACGAGAAAGAGAAATTAAAACCGAGTCTTTACCCATGAGGATCGATCCTTTAACATTTTCAAAACCATTTGGAAATTCAATATTACAAACAGCAGATAAAAGTGGAGAAAGACTTATCGACGCCAGAAATATAAATAAGCATATAATCAACAGAAGAACAGATCATTCTACCAAAAATTACAATAAATGTTCGAATTTTTATGCGAGTATCAGACAAACGCCCTCGAGACGGAATCCACCTGAGTCCGGTTGTCGGTGCTGGCGAGAGCGGCGGCCATCTTGGCGGCGATCTTCTTGGTCCGGCTTGATGTCCGGCGGAATGGGCCCGTGTTCTCTTCATCCATGGTGGTAAGAGTTTCGCAGAGCTCGACGAGATTAGGGTTTGGCTTCGAGGGCTTCTCGGGAACGAGGGAGAGCCGTCCGGGAGGAAAAGGGGGCAGAGGATATAACATTTTATGATTACCCCCCTAATCTTTTAATATTTCAAATAATACTCCTAAACTGGGAATGTACGAGTCTTTATTTGATTCTTTTAGGGGCATATCGAAGAGTACGTGCGTCCTATTCCTCCACCGTCCTACCCTTTACCTCGTCATCTTCGTCCACCACTTACCTTCCGACCACCGCTTCCTGCATCTCTCTCTCTCTCCTTCATTCCTTCCCGATCACCACGCATAGCCTGCTGTCACATATCTACGCAATGCGCAAAGACAAAACCATTTCTTAGGACAGAACGAGATTCCCAATGGTCCCATTGAGGTCCCAAGGATGAGGAGATAGCGGTGGTGGTGGCGAGGAAGAGGAGGAAGACTTCGTAGAGGGAGAGGAAAGTAGAGGAGATGAGAGAGCTTAGTTGCCAATGATAAGACAAAATATTGTCTTTTTAATAATATGGACTAACTAATGGTGACAAAATCTAATGTCAAAAACCAAATAAGAGATCCTTTTAATCATTGAATTATAGTGGACGGGTCATATGTTCCGTTAATGATAGTATAGATTACATACTGTTGAACTGAAATTAATAAATACTATTTTTAAATATACTCCTTATATAATTATCAAATATGATACAATCTTTCTTTTATCAACCCATGTTGTTAAGGTTAATAAATATATTTAGGAGTTCTAATTATATTAAATTAATTATTTTTTAATTAAAATTTATTTCTATAAATATACTTTTGAGTCTAATATCTATGGTGAGAGGGAGAGACAATATGCTCTTAGGATAATATCTAGGATTTATTAAGATAAAGATTCTTCAAAATTACATGAGAGGGTGTATAAGGAGAGTTGTGAGATGAACTCAAGGACCTTGTAATTATTTTTATATATTAAAATTTTTATTATTTTCATGAATATTATTGGGAAACGGTAGAAGAGCATCACATGTGATGTAGCGAAAAAATAAAAACAAAATTGGTTTCCCAAAAGAATCATATCGAATCATCATGCAACGATTGGGAGTATAAAACTCGTGAAACAAAAAACTACGTAAAATATGTGAGACGTTCTCACCTAGGGGAGATCATATATCCCTTGATCTGCATAACATAGTTCATGGATGACGGAACTCTCGCAAACTCCTTTCTAGCAATGATCCACATGATGGATGAAGTGGTGACGCACCTTCTCTCGCGACACATTCTTTCCTCACCTTTACACACCACCAAGCAATAGTAAAATAAGAAGGGGTCAACTCTTCTTATTGTCCTCGTGCTCAAGTAGGGGTTGGTAGCAAGGGAAGAAAGGAAAGGAGATGATAGGAGATGGGCGGCCAAAGGAGTCTGGCTCATGACCCTTTGGTCCCCTCCTACTTATAGAGAGCCCTCTCAACTTAACCCTAATGGTTCCTTCTCTTTGGGTATTGGATCTACATCCAATAACTCTTGGCTTAATGGATATTAGATCCCCATCCAATAATCATTCTAAGCCCTATTGGGTCTCACCTAAGAAACTATTAAAACAAGGGCTTATCAGATATCACATATCCAATCCTCTATTCGTCGCGTCATCTACCATATGTGTGTGACCCTCTAGGCTCAATACCGAGCTGGTCATGATTTTCACCTATAAAAACTCATTCTGACTCAATGAATTATTATCCTTATAATAATTCATTTAACTTATTGATTATGGATGTACTAAGTTACTATGCCATTAGACATGTCTATCCCTAGTTACCATGTATTTATAGTCTTTCATCTATCTAATATCTTAGAGATCGTATACTAGGCTTAGTGTTGTCAAGCCCATACGAAATCTATCTGATTCTCACTCTAATCTAATTCTTCCGGAGAACTCCTTCTCTCTCAATCCGAATCTCATGCTTATCATATTTATCATGATCTGATCGACTCTGGCTAGAGATTTACCTAAGTGAGAGTACATGGGATATTCCTCTCATGATACTAAGAGTGGATAATCCTCTATTGATACTCAATTGTCCTCGTAAGGTTGGCTACCACTCCCGATGACCAACTATGCTAGATTTGGAACTTCTAGACCTATAAGTCCGATATCAAAGAGTGGAGTACTCAAATAGGATATCTTTAGTATCTTAAGTCCAAGGACTGAACATACAATTGGGACTACTGAATTACTAATTAACGATGAGGTATCATTAGCCAATTAGCATTTCGTAAGCGAATCATTCAATGAACTCATTCTCCAATGAGCACCTGTACTATATCCCTAGTATTCCCACACAAGTAGCTATAAGACCAGCCACTTCCATCATATGGACGAATGTATAGTATATTGGTTTGTCCGATCATCTCGATGTCCCTCTCGGGTAACCTATGACCAAGTATATTTAGGGTTTGTGATTATAAGTAAATTGGTCTCATTATCATAATCTCATTATAATCAAATTCCTATTACATGGATCTAGGGATATCATAACATATATTCATCACATAATATAAAGTAAAAAAATATCATAATAATAATAACAAAAAAGATTATACGACGTGTCACATGTGCTATCACTCATATGATTGGCTTGTAGGGCACTTGTAACTAGTAGATATAAGCGAGTGTTATCAAACCATATTAAATCTTACGTCAATTTCTAATATATTATCTAACTATTGATCTCTAGTGATTTTCTTTTTTATTTTTATTTTCTCCCTCCCAACAAATTATATCAAAGCCTAAAAGATTTAGTAATCAAAGATAATAAGGATATTGTCAATTTATTTTTGTTGGGTTTGCCATGAAAAAATTAGTAAAAGAAATAATTTTACCTTATGACAAAGGAGGATGATGATTTTTTTTGCTTAGCAAAGCCTAACAAGAATATTGAAAGAAAGAACACACAAGTTAGAAAAGATGAGCAATAAAAATTTGAAAGAGTTTTACATGATTATTATAAATAATATTTGATGATAACTCTATCATCATTATTTGAGATAAGTTAAAAAAGTTTTATTTGACTAAAAGTTTAACTAACAAGTCATGTCTCGAGCAGAAGTTAGCTGAGGATGGAGAAATGTAAAGACTTGGTAAAGCATTTGAATATATTTAAAGAAATATTGGATCAATTGAAAAAGTTGATATAAAGATTGATGAAGAAGAGAATGCATTGTTGCTTCTTACATCTCTCGTTAATTTCTAAGACAACTTTGTAAAAATGATACTGGGAAGGATACAATAACTTTAGAATAAGTTGAAAATGCTTTATATCTCATGCTATTAGGAAAAATGATAATTTTAGAAATATAAATAGTAATACATTAGTTGCTGAAGGTAGAGATCAACGAAGAAGACTTTCTGAAACAGATAGATTTCAACATGGCTATAAATACAAAGAAGTCAAGATCAATACTTTTAGATGATGTTTAGTGCTATGAATAGAAAGAAGACATATATATCAAGTAGAATTATCCGAAAAAAATGGAAAAAAGTACCTGGTGAGTGCTCTATAGTAATTGATGATGATGGAGATATCCTCACAATCTTCAAAGGTAATAATATATATTTTTTAAAAAATTAATTTTTAGATTTTGCTTGTATTACTCATGTTTACTCTTATAAAGATTATTTTGATTCGTTGAATAATAAGATGACTATTAAATTGAGTTTGGGCAATGATTTTATGATGCATGCCAAGAGTATCAGTAAAGTGAAGATTAAAACGATTGACAAGGCAATGCATACTTTGGAGGATGTAGCTTATATTTCGGAGATTCTAAAAATTTTAATTTCTTTGAGTCTTTTAAATTCTTACAATTATGGCTATAAGACTAAGGTAGAATTCTAAAAGTTATTTGGATTTGTATGGTCCTAATGAAAGAAAAATTACATCAAGAGTTGTACCATTTGGAAGGAAGTATAGTAAAAACTTTCAATAATTGGAAACAAGTTACATGTCCAAGAGATGGTAGATACCTATACAGCAACCAGCTTTGTTAAAAAATAAAGATTAAAATTTATTATTTTCAGGATGTAGACGATTGTGAGGAAAAATTCCTACTAGTACTAAGACAGCAAGATGGAGCCCTTTCTCAAGAATCAAGTAGCATCATTAATTCAATTTCAACTACACATGATACATTGATGGGCTTATTGGAATCATATATTAGACTATGATTTGATTCAATTTGTGTAGTTATAATAAATTCTTCAAACCAATTTAATTTTTGTATGAGGCATAAGGTGGAAAAATACTCACCAAGATGGAGATTGTTAGTATTAATAATTATTTTAGGAGTTTTAATTATATTCAAATTAGTTGTGAGACTCCTATATGAATTAAAATTCTTTGGTGAATTAAGATTTGTCCCTATAAATATACTGTGAATCTCAAGGCTTTGATGAGAGAGAGGCAAGACACTTTGAATCTCAAGGCTTTAGTGAGAGAGAGGCAAGACACTTTGGATGCTTTTAAGGGTGATCTCTAGGATTTCAATAGATGATGGAGAGAAAATTTTTTTAGGTTTACGTGAAATGATATAGAAGAGGAGTCGTGCTTAAGTGAGGCTTGTTAGGATCGAGAGCACTAAGAGGGGGGGGGGAATTAGTGCAGCGGAAATCTTTCAGCGATTAAAAACAAAAGCTGCGTTCGTTCGATAAAGACTATTTTGATGCAAAAGCCGATTCTAAGATCACTTATGATTAAGTGCAGTTTACGTTCAAATACAGTTTGCGTCAAAGCGTAGTTTTACGTCTAAATGCAGTTTTACGTCTAAACGCAGTTTGCATCTAAAACGCAGTTTTACGTCTAAACGCAGTTTGCGTCTAAGACGTAGTTTTACGTCTAAACGCAGTTTGCGTCTAAAACGCAGTTTTACGTCTAAACGCAGTTTGCGTCTAAACTCAGTTTTGAAAAGATCTGAACTTAGAAACTCGTTCGTAAAAGCACAGGAGACAGTTTGCAGTTATAAATAGAATCAAAACGTAAACGTAAACTGCAATGTAAAGATCATACGAAAACACCGATTTGCGTTTGAATGCAGATTCAAAAAGATCAGAGCTTAGAGGCTTGTTCGTAAAAGCGCAGAGAGCAGTAGCTATGTAGGAGGTTTGCAGTAATGATAAAGTGCTCAAAGTAAAAGCAAACCAGAGATTTAGAGTGGTTCGGTCAGTCTTGACCTACTCCACTTTTGGCTTCCTCCACCGACGAGGTTGCCGACGTCAACTAGAGGCCTTCCTTCAATAGGCGAAGGCCAACTGCCCTTTTACAGTTTCACTCCTTTTGACAGGCTCAGGAGACAACCCTTACAGAACCTTTCTCTCATCTCTTTACAACTCAAGACTTGAAGAACAGAAAGAGGAGAACTTTTGAACTTAACACAAATTTGAGCTCTTTAGAATCACAGAAAAGATCAAGAATTCGGTGTAGGTCTGTATCTTTTCAGTGCTGATTGTGTAGAGTCTTCCTAGGCCCCAACCCAGTTCAAATTTGGAGCTCAAAACGATCAAATCCCGGAATTCCGGGATCAGGCGGTTGCACCGCCTGACTGCAGCGGTTGCACCGCCTGACTGCAGCGGTTGCACCGCCTGACTGCAGCGGTTGCACCGCCTGACTGCAGCGGTTGCACCGCCTGGCAGAGCTCGAAGACTGAGCCCTGGGCGGTTCAACCTCCTGACATGGGCGGTTGCACCGCCCAGCCAGAGCTCGAAGACTGAGCTCAGGCGGTTCAACCGCCGGTCAGGGGCGGTTGCACCGCCCAGCCAAAGCTCGGAAACGGAGCTCGGGCGGTGCCACCGCCCACCCAGGCAGTGCCACCGCTGGCCAAAATTCTGGGTCCGAATGGGCTGATCCATTCGGCCCAATTTGTGTCTTTCAGGGGCCCAATTGCCCCAAGATTAAGTTAATGGGATCACCTCCCATTTATAACTTAATCATTGTGCTAACTACGACCTTTCTTAAGGCATATACTACAGCTTGCTCCGATGCGTCAATCGCTTCTTCCGGCGAGCTTCCGGCGATCTTCCGGCGAACATCCGACGAAACTTCGACGATGCTCCTGCGGACTTCCGGCAAACTCCTGGACTTGCGACGATCCACTTGGCGAGTTCCGACGAGCTTCTATGGCAAGCTCCAGGACTTCTC
>LVTN01001267.1:41706-60188 GCA_001649415.1 Musa itinerans
GGACTTCTCGGATTTGTTCCTGCAGAACCTCCGACGACCGTCTGGACTTCCGTCGAACTCTCGAACTCCCAACGTGATCATAGTCTTGACTCCGGCGCAACTCCTGCTGCATGTCTTACTTTCATCGTAGTTAATCCTGCACACTTATCTCAACATATGGATTAGATAACAAATGACAATTGACTTCATCATCAAAATCCGAGATTCAACAAGGCTAACTCAAGAATATTATAATTAATATTATATATTAAATAATTTAATTTTTTATATAGATGTAGACGCAAGTTATCGATCCACGTTAAATATTACGTCTATTTCTAATTTTTTTTATTGTTGATCTTTGATGATTTTTTATTTTTTAATCCCTTCCAAAAATTAAAAATTTTCAATTTTATATCCATAACCATGAAAAAGATTTTTTTTTTTTACATTTTTAGAATATAAGCCATGTTCCGAGAGGTTTCACTATTATTTAAATATTTAAATCTTCATTATATTGATAGTCATGACCTTTATTATTGAATCATCATTTCAGATTCAACTTACTCATTTTATTATTATTGAGTAAATTCTAAAAGTTAACATGAGTAAGTAGAATTGAAAACTAATATTTTTTTGAAAAAAAACGCTATCATTTTTTGAGATTGAAAAGATACATCAATCATTATCTACTAAAAGATAAAAATAAAATATACTATTTTTGTTTCTCTCGACAATAATAGTTGATGTGTCCGTACCATTTACATGCGTAGAACTGAACATATTTAAAAATCTAATTTTTTTAATCTTAACTTGCTTAACTGAATTTGTAGTGTATAATCATCTTTGTCGGTCCCCATCTTAAATAGTTAATGCTTCACGAGAAGCATGAGACATTAAGGATTTTTTTTTGCACTACTTCTGAAGCTATTATGTCTTTCCTATACCACATCCATAAGTTTATCATAAAAGCTTGACCACCATGTAAGAAACAACAACTTCTTATTATTTCCATCAATTCATATAGCAACTTTTTTTAGTTGGTCAATTATGTCTTTGAATTCATTTAGATGCTCAACCAAGTCATCTCTTTTCTCTATTCTACACCTATATAACTATACTTCAAATAAAATTTGTTAGTCAAACTTCAAAGTCTAAGTATTTTTTTTCCTATTTATCTCAAATTATCAGGACAAAATCATCATCAATAATATTATTATTTTTTATTATTTAAGGTGTATAAATGGACCATACGTTTACTCTTCGCCTCAAGCTTTTTTCAATCATTACTTGTATTTACAAGTTTATCTATTTGACCCTTCAACCTTTTTTATTAGGTTTTATTGAACAAGAATATTTTTTTCCTTTTTTTGTCATATAAGTGAAATCGTTTCTTTCATCAAATTTTTTTCTAATAAAAATTATGAAATTTTTTAATATATTTATTATAGATTGTTTTTAAGAATTGATACTATAATCAAAAGAGTCAATTCAAAAAACATAGATCCAAAAATTATATATATATATATATAATTTATATGATGTTTTTTTCAGTTTGGATTAACACCCAAGAGATATGACTTTTTTCGGCTTTCAAGAGAGTCTTTCTATCACTCATCCTCCTATGTTCAATGAGATGGACTGCACTTATTAAAAAACTCGGATGAGAGTTTTCTTGATTTCTTTGAACTTTGATTTATGGAATATTATTGAACTTGGTTATCAAACCTCATCTAAACTTATGAATGAATGTAATGACTTTGAGAAAAAAATTTATTTTTTTAAATGTGAAAGCTATGAATACTTTATTTTGAGCTTTAGATAAAATGAGTCTAATCGTATTTCGATTTGTGAAACTACATATGACATTTGACATACTTTTGAAGTCACACATGAAGGCACAAGTAGGGTTAAAGATTCTAAAGTTAATATTTTGATGCATGATTTTGAATTATTTCATATAAAACTAAGCGAAACCATTTGAGATATATACACCTGCTTTACGGATGTCGTCAATGGTTTAAAAGCACTTAGTAAAAGTTTTTCTAACCTTGAACTTGTTAATAAAGTTTTATGATCTCTTTCTAAAAATTGGGATTCAAAAGTAACTATAATACAAGAGGCAAAGGACTTAAATAAGTTTATACTTGAAGAACTTATCAGGTCTTTAATGACCTATGAAATGAGTTGTATGACACAAGATGAACATGAGAACAACATTCCAAAAAATAAGAAGGATATAACATTGAGAACCAAATAATATCACTTGAGTGATAACTCAAGTGATGATGATGATGACATAGAATTTTTGACGAGAAAATTCAAAATATTTATAAAATAAGAAACTAAGAACAAAAATGAAATTCAAAAGAACACAATAACTTATCATGAATGCAATTGGCCGAGGCATCTCAAAAGTAATTGTCCACAAGTGAAGAAGTTGCCAAAGAAGAAGAAAGCAATCAAGATGATTTGGCACAATTCGAGTGCATATTAAGACGAGGAGTAAACCGATGAAGATGAAGCGACGAACTTTGCTTTGTGGCTCTTGATAATGAGGTAAACAATTCAAACGAATCTTCTTTATCTTATTTATCTTATGATGAATTATTCAATATCTTTAATAATTTGTTTGATTATTTTAAATTAGTTAGTAAAAAGTATAAATTATTAAAAAAGGAGCATGCTTCTCTTGCTAGTAAATTTAAAAAATAAAAAAATGAGTATGATAATTACATGTTAACTCATTGCACTAAATGTGAAGAGTTAGACTTAGTTAAGAATGAAAATGTATTACTAAAACAAATATTAAAAAATTTTAAAATTAATAGCAAATCATTAAACATGATTCTTGCCAATAAGGGTCATATATATAGAAAAGTAGGAATCAATTTTGTGAGTAGTAACACAACAAAAACTAACTTTATTTGTTAAAGGACCCACATTACATATTTTCCATAAAAATAAATATAATTTTTGTGGTAGGTATGGATATTTTACATATAAATATCCATTAAAGAAGTATGATTTGCATAAATTGGTTTAGGTTCATAAAGGAACTATAAATGACCCTATGCCAAAAATCAAGATACATAGATCTAATTATGAGGGACCCAAAATTAAATAGGTACATAGAACAAACCTACCCTTCTTGTGGATATCTCTAAAATCAAAAGCTAGGAGCAAAAATGATATTTTGAAGGCTTATGATCGGAGATCCAAAATACTTTATAAAGCTCACTAGCCAAACCAATAAAGGAAATATCATTAGAATTAGAATTATTGATAACAAAATAATTTTAATTAAAGATTCTTTATGTTCAATGAAATCATGCTTGATGATTTAATAATATAATAATGTAATGATATAATGAAAATGTTAAAAGTTTTATTATTTGATGATTTTATATTTTGCATGAGGATTTGAAGTAATGATGATTTGAAATCTTATGTTTTGGAATTATATGTTACACTTTTGATCTTGATGATTTTTGTGATAAATCTTACTCTTTCGATTTTAAACGATGATGTATGTGTTGATTTATCATAAAAAACTAAGGCATGCTTATATAAAATAAATCACACAAATTGAAACAACTAAAAAGGGAATGCATTTCCAAATTTTTTCTATCTCTCTCTTATCAATTTTTTAATAAAAAATCGATAAATCTATTTATGTTATTTTGAATCTCTTGAAAGTGATTTTGATGATTTGACAATTTGAATTTGAATGAGTTTTATCATAATCATGATCTTGACAACTTGAGATTTCTTATATATGAATCAAAATCTTTTATTCTCCTATATTTTCTTTTTTCTATTTACTAAAGAGAATATTTATCCAAATGAATCATGATTTTTCTCTTGATTTCTCAAAATTCATGACTTAAAATTTCTTTTGAAGATCATTTACTATTTGATCTCTTAAGATTTCTTTTTGATTATTTAAGAGAAGATTTGTCAAAATGAATCATGTCTTTTGGTATTCACATAATCTTTGATATTATCTTTCATGACATGATATTTATTATGTATAATTCCTTTATATTCATGAATTACATCACTGTATTATTCCTCTCTTCTTCTTTCTTACAATGACAAAGGAGAGTAAGAAAATTACTATCTTAAATGTTCAATTTAGGCAAACAAAGTACTAGCATGAATGTTAAATCTCCAAAATGTATAAACTCTTCTTATACATTTTTCGGATCATGATCTTGATTTCTTGATTTTTATGACTTGAGTTTTTTTTTAAATCAAGATTGTTTCCTATCATTCCTTTTATTTACATAAGAGGAAATTTGTCAAAAATGATATATAGTATTTTGGTATTCATGACTCGATCTTTTATTTTTGATAATTAAAATATTAATATAAATTTATTCTTGTTATTTATCTTTGTCATGATTTGAAAATTAATGTAAAGGGAAATGAACTATAATATTATATTTTTCCCTTCTTTTTGACAATAACAAAGGGGGAGAAAGTATTGCTAGCTTATACATTTCAAGGAGAAAACTTGTTAGCTTGCACGTTTCAAAGATAAGAAAACTTACTAGTTTGCATGTTCAAAAATAATGTTGCTAAATTTGCTAGCTTGCACATTGCAAAAGGAAGAAAAAATTGCTAGCTTTCAATCTCAAGCAAAATTGCTATATTGCATATCTTTGCTAAGCTTATATGTTCTACAATGAAGTAGAACTTGCATGTTTCAAAAATTGCTAGTTGCACTTCTCCTTTTTGTTGATGACAAATGGGGAGAAGGTATGATGATGATCATGCATGGTAGGATGTAATGTACTTTAATACTATAATGAATTAAAATATTTATATTTTGGAATGATGCATGCAATACTCATGATTTTATTATGATAATGTATATAATGTATTGCATATGATGTGATTAAAATCATTTCAACTTGGACTAAAAGGTCATCATTTATTTGGATGATGCCTTATTTCAATATAGCATATTGATAGGGAGAGTTTAGTTTAAACTCCGTCATCAATTGATTATTATCATAAAAAAATAGGAGATTATTGAATCTCGGATTTTGATGATGAAATCAATTGATAAGTTTATGATCTAATCTATGTTTTGAGTGACGCAAGACTAGCTTCGATCAAGGAGAGGTAAATTAATTGAAGTAGGAGGAATCAGATGTTGGGCTGGAGTTGAACATGTCAGAAGATTGGACGTCAGGCCAGAGAATCGATTAACGTGCCGACAGAAGGACTTCGTATTGTGAGTTTAGGCATCGGGCTGAAGGATCGGATATTGCGCCAAGGAGATCAAAAGTTGCGGGAGTCAACATGTCGATTGGGCGATACGCCAAAGGGGAGGACGATGCGTTGAAGGATCGGACGAAGTATCGGAAGAACCAATGACATACGAAACAACATATGATTAGTGCTTTATAATAATTTTTTTAGATCGAGTTAGTTGAGGTCTAATTAAGTAGGTATTAGAGTGAAATAATGCCAATTTAATTAGTAGCCAATTGGGCTTGAATCAGGGCTGAATTGGGCCTGTTGTTTGGCCAATTTAGTGTCCTATAACTACTAGTTATAGGAGCCCACGTAGTCTTTTTGCTTATTATATTTTAGTATTTATCACTTTATATTGCTTGTTGCATATATATATATATATATATATATATATATATATATATATATATATATATATATATATATATATATATATATATATATATATATATATATATATATATATATATATATATATATATATATATATATATATATATATATATATATATATATATATATATATATATATATATGCAATGGGAATTAGATCATGATGAGAATCAGATCATGAATCATGATGAGATCACGATAATGAGACCGATTCATCTTTAAACACAAATTCTAAATAATCTCGGTCATAGGTTACTCAAGAGGGACATCGAGATAACCAGATACACTAGTGTGTTGTATACCTATCCTTATGATGGATGTAGCTAATCTCATAGTTACTCGTGTGGGGACACTAGGGATACAATACAGGTGCTTATTGGGGAATGAGTTCACTGATTGATCCGCTTACGAAATGTTGAATGGTTGATGATGCCTTATTGTCAGACAACAATTTTGTAGTCCCAATAGTGTATCTGGTCCTTAGACTTGAGACACCAAGGATATCCTGTATGAGTGCCCCACTCTTTGATACCAGACTTATAGGTTTGGATGTTCCGGATCTAGCACAACTGGTCATTAGGTGTGGTAGTCAACCTTACGAGGGATATTAAGTGTCGATAGAGGATTATCTACTCTCGGTGTCATGAGAGGAATGTCTCATGTGTTCTTGCTCAAACAAATCCCTAGCTAAGGTCATTCGAATTGAGAGAGAAAGAGTTCTTTGGGAGAATCTGATTAGAGCGAGACTCAAGTAAAAACGGTATGGGTCTGACAACACCATGCCCGGTATACGGTCTTTGGGATATTAGATGGATGAGAGACTATAGGTACACGATAATTGAGGATAAATAGGTCTAATGGATTGGATTCTCTTGTATCGTTTGAGGACTACGACGTAGTGGCCTAGTACGTCCGCAATCAATGAGCGAGTGAATTATTATGAAGATAATAATTCACTGAGTTAAAAGGAGTTCTAACAGGTATGACTCATGGCTAGCTCGATATTGGCCCTAGAGGGTCACACATATATGGTAGGCGTTACGATGAGTAGAGGTTTGGATATGAGATATTCGTTAAAGCCCCTATCTTATTGGATATCCAATAAGCCCCTAAGTTATTGGATCCTATGAATAAGATCCAATAAAAGCCTATGAGAGACTATTAGATCTACTAATCTAAGAGGCTTAGGTAGTTGGATGAAGATCAAATACCCAATAGGGCAGGATCCATTAGGGTTAAATTGATAGGAGACCTCTATAAATAGGAGAGAACTAGTGGTTCATAGGCTAGAGCTTTTTGTTGCATCTCCTATTCTCCTCCCCCTCTCTACCTCAGAGCAGGCCTGGAGTTTTGAGGAGCGTCGTCGCAGCCCTACTATGTGGATCATCGCTAGCTCGGAGGGCGCTTAACCTCCTTCGCCCTCTTTTAGAGATCTGTAGGGATTCAGGGATATAGATCTCCCTAGGTAACACAATCTATCTCATACGTGATTTTCTATTTTACGGATTTTTGCGCACCAATCTTCCTATGACGATGAACATAACTTTAGGAAATTGAGGATTTTATTTTCTATTCTTCCACTACACATAAGATGTCGCTCCCAAGATTTCCCAACAGTGGTATTAAAGCCAGGTTGTTTGTATGAAAGATTGGTTTTGAACTGCGTATGTTGTGTTTTGTAGAAGCTTTTGATATCAAAATCATTGATGCAAAAGCGAGAAAGGGCAATAATAATTGCTGCCCTTACTGCCCTCGATCTACGTGTGTGTAGCAGCCTACATCGGCAACCGTAGGTAGGTAGCATAGCACCGACATATGCGAAGGCACTGTGCATGCAGTAGCCGGCACAAGCGCAGGCGCTGCGCTTGCGGGTGCCCCTCCCGCAGGCGCTACCTGTGGCCACAACGCCCACAAGGGCAGGCGACGCCTGCGGGTGGCCTGCTTGTAAGGGCCGATCGCACTTGCGGGCGGTGCTTGCGACCAGTTTACCCATAAGGGCGGGCGGCGCTCGCAATGACGGTCGCCCAAAAGAGGGGCGCCACTCGTGGGCAAACTGCCTATGGGTGTTGTGCCCACGGGGCACCCACTTGTAGGGGCAGCGCCATCCGCGGGCGAGCCGCCTACGGGCAAGGGTGGCGCCCCCGCACCCCACGCCATGGAGGGCCGTCGCCGACAAGGTGGCGACGGCCATAGCAAGCAAGGTGAGGAGGACAGTTGGGGTTTCTGGGACAAAAGATAGTTTTGCCCCTCGAAATTTCAAAAATTTCAGATTATGTCCTTTATCCAAATTATGAAAATGCCCCTCATAATTTAAAAAATTCTTTGCATGTCCCTGATTTCAAAAAATATTAATTAATTAAAAAGTTTAATTAAATATTATTTTTATTATTATCTAGTAGTCTTACATGATGATGATTTATACATGTGATATATAATATATGGACGGATGATAATGGACCGTGTGATGTGTGTACTTATGATTATTATTATTGGGGCCTACGAGCCTCCATTTTTATTTCTCATTTATTGTCGGGCATGCATGCCTATGATTAAGTTGTAATCATACGAGGAGGTGCAGCGGGAGCGTGAAAGCGATAGTGGAACCCACGAGACGGATGATTGCGATGCATGAAGATGCCGACGGAACCGACGAGGACGAGATGAACGATCATAGGGCATGGAGATACACCGCTACACACATAGATCTTAATGTGAGTGATTAGGCCCACTGGCTCGGGCCCGATCACATTAAGTTGTGGTCCATAATCATCTAGTGTGATTGCTCATGTGATGTATGATTGCTTATATACCTACTAGATATGTATATATATTTGCATGCGATGTAGATATATATTAAATATATATGTGTGTGACATATCATATTAGGAGACCATATCAAAGAAACCCCTCTCTCGGTGTAGGTTGAGTTGGTCGAGTCCCTCGAGGCTCACCTATATCATGATTCACTATCTTGCCTACGATATAGAAATGTCACCGGTGACTTGAGGACATGGTATGATTGGTCAAGTCCCTGAGGGTATATCATCGAATCAGACTCATATTGTAACGATGGTATTGATATAACCAAACATTATGGTTGGTCAAGTCCCTCGAGACCATGATGGTTCGGAGGCCGAACAGGACGGGAATCACAAGGAGTTATGATTGACAAGAGTTGCCTACCTTTACGAGCTTAGCGTGATTAGTCAAGTCCCTCGAGATTACGTTAAGATGATCCCCACTAAAAGTCTGCCGGAGACTTCTGTTTTATGTGCTGAGGGTGTCACATGAATCGCTAGTAAAATAGTGAGAGCATATTAAGATAGAAGTTCATATCTTGATTGTTTATTTTTTATAAAATCTGCATGTTATTTATTTTTGCTGCATCTTTATTTTTAGAAAATATCGCTTTTAAATCCCTTACGTGGCATACTTGATATCAACTGCCTCACTGGTCCAAATTATACGAATTGGCTCTGCAACTTGAGAATTATTCTCATGATGGAGAAAATCGCACACGTCCTTGATACAATGATGCCTACGCCCAAGGAAGGGGCAAGCGAGGATGAGATCACTCGCTACGTGAAGTACATTGATGACTCCACTCTTGCTTAGTATTACATGTTGGGCTCTATGACTCCTGAGTTACGGAGACAACATGAAAAGATGGATGCCAAATCTATTCTCCTATATGTCTGCAAACTTTTGAGAAATAGAGAAGAACTCAATGATATGAGATATCTAAGAGCCTCTTCCGTACTAGGATGACTAAGGGGACACCAGTTCAGAACCATGTCCTAAAGATGATTGAGTGGATAAAGAAACTCATAGGTCTAGGAATGGTCCTAGAGGATAACCTGTGTGTGGATCATGTGCTTTAGTCCATACCAGATTCCTTTTCATAATTCATAATAAATTTTAATATGAACAAGCTTGAGGTAACTCTCTCGAAGCTCCTCAATATGTTGAGGGAGACAGAGAGCACTATTAAGAAAGAGAAGCTAGTTCTCTACACTAGTGAGACCAAAAAGAAAAGGAAAGCAGAAAAGTCCCTTAAGAAGGGCAACGACAAGGGCAAACTAGGTAAAGCAAAGGTTATTAAGAAAGACCCGGCAAAGGACAAAGGCTAATGCTTCCATTACGGAAAAGATGGGCATTGGAAGAGGAACTACAAAGAGTACCTTGCAGAGAGGGTGAAACAGAAGCTTGGAGAAGCTTCGGATACATTCATGATCAGTCTCCATTTGTTAGACTCTTATGATAACACATGGGTATTGGATACCGATAGTGCTTATCATATTTGTAATTCATTGTAGGTTCTGGCAAGGCTTAGGAGACTGGCGAGAGGCGAGATGGACCTCAAGATAGACAATGGAGTAAAAGTTGCTGTAGTAACTGTTGGCGAGGTCGCCCTACATCTGCCTGGTGGAGCTATTATTGCATTGGATGTATGTTATTTTGTTACTTCTATTATCAAAAATATTATTTCTATTTTATATTTGATAGTTAGTGGATATAAATTAGTTTTTGAGAACAATGGTTATTCAATATTATTAGATGATAAGATCATCATGAGAGGAACATTACATAATGGTTTGTTTATGCTAGACACTACTCCACATATCATGAATGTAAGTGTGTCTAAGAGGAAACGAGATGAGGTGAACAGTGCATACCTGTGGCATTGTAAGTTAGGTCACATCTATTAGGATCAAGAGCGGCACTAAGAGGAGGGGTGAATTAGTGCAGCGGATAAATACATTGGTTTTGAAATATCTTCATTCATTGAAACCCAATCTCAAAAGATGTTATCTTGAAAGCGTATGAGAGCATAGTAAGAGTAAGAAATCAGTTTGCAATGTAAAGTAGATTGCAGTAAAGGTAAATAGCAAAACTGAAATGCAAACCGATTTATAGTGGTTCGGTCATCGTGACCTACATCCACTCCATAGATTCCTCTTCCATCGAGGCCACTGGCATCCACTAGCGATCTTCCTTTAACGGGCGAAGATAAACTACCCTTACAACTCGATTCTTCTTTTGACAGGTTCAGGAGAGAACTTTTACAACAACCCCCCTTACTCTTCTCTCAAACTATACTAACACTTAGAGCTTTGAGAGGAGTTCTCACAAGATTATAATAGCATTTTTATTCTTTTTTGCTCTCAATTCTCATGCCTTTTAACCAGGGATGAGAGAGGTATTTATAGGCCTCAAGTGGATTCAAACTTGGAGCCTAAAAGAGTCTCATCCCCAGTTTTCGAGGTCCTGGCAGTACCATCGCCTGACATAGTCTCGGAGACTATGCCACGACAATGTCACCTATTGGGTCACTGTTTGGGCCTTTCACTTGGCCCAAAATAGCCCAAACTTAGCCCCTAATTGAGTTGGCCCAATTCCAACTCAATTATGTGCTAACTATGAATTTTAAGACATTTACTAAGCTAAATAAGTCCATAAGTCTAGGTTTCTTCCGGTGATCTTCCGGCGAACTTCCGACGATCTCTCGACAATGTTCCAGCGGACTCCCGGTAAGCTCTTGGACTTCATGATGATCTTCTTGGCGAGTTCCAACGAGCTTCTTTGGCAAGCTCCTGGACATCTCAGTCAATTCCGATAAAACTTTTGACGAACGTCCGGACTTTCGACGAACTCTCGTACTCCTAATGAAATCGCGTTCTTGACCCTAGGACTTTATTTTGCTTTATGCCTTGATCGCTATCATAGTTAATCATGCACACTTAAAACCTACTTTGATCTACACAATTATTATAAAGTAAATCAAATGTTGTCCAGTATGTCATTGATTGATCGACGCTTTATCTGAATCTTCTGTGCATCATCCTCTCTTGCGGCCTATTGCCCAATTGGCCAGTTGACCTCCACAACTTCAATTTACTTGGCACAATTTTTACTCTTCTTAGCCTAATGCCTGAACCCATAGCCCGAAACCTTTTGTCGATACGTTGATCAATCCTTCGGCTCGACGTCCAATCTTTTGACATGTTTATCTCTGGCCCAACATGATTCTTCCTGTTTTAATTATCTCTCTTTGATCGAAGCTTCCTGCATCACTTAAAACGTAGATCAAATCATAAACACTATCAATTGGTTTCATCATCAAAATCTAAGATTCAATAATCTCCCCCTTTTTGATGATGACAACCAATTGATGATGGAGTTAACCTTAACTCCCCCTATCAATATACCATATTGATATAACCTTGAATTCAAATTTAATTCAAGTCAAAGCAATCATGTGATCATAAAATCATGCATAACATCATCATACTTCTCCCCCTTTGTCATCAACAAAAAGGAGAGGTGCATTTAGCAAGTTTTAAATTATTGCATTATAAACATAATCTTAAGTTTTATCATCAAGCAAGCTAGTAATAATTTTGAGTTTTGCAAGTTTGTAAATTTTGCTATATATGCAAGTTAGCATGTTTTGCTTCTTGAGATAGGTAAGATAGCACTTTGCTTCTCTTGGGATTGCAAGCTAGCAATTCTTGGTGATGTTCAAGATAGCAAGTTCTACATCATTTTACAACATGCAAGCAATTTTGCAAGTGTTACTTCTCTTTGAAGTATGAAGGCTAGCAAGTTTTTGAAAAAGAATGCAAGATAGCATGCTTGCAAGATAGCAATGCATCATTTTAGAATATGTAAGCTAGAAATATTTGAGATGTTAAGAAAGTAATTTTTGCTTCTTGAAATATGCAAGTTAGCAATATTTGCTTCTCTTTTGAGATAGCAAGCTAGCATATTTTTGCATCTTCTTAAATTGTGTAAGCTAGCAAATCTTTCTCTTTTGAGATGTGCACACTAGCAAATATTTCTCCCCCTTTGTCATTGGCAAAAAGAGGGGAATAATAAAATAATGATACAATTCATTTCCCTTTATATCAATTTTTAAACTATGACAAAGATAAAGTGTCATTCGTATTGCAATATGTCATAATTGAGATAAATCTTGAATTCAAATTAAAGTAATTTTAACCATGATTCATATCATAAGCAAAATATATCATATACATCATCATAAGTATTGCATGCATCATTCGAAATCATAAATATTTCACATCATGATGGTATCAATTTGTTAAATTACATTACATCATACCTAATATCATGCATAATTTCATATCATCATATGAAGGATAACAAGAAAAATTTGGTGATAAGATATATTTCATGAATACAAGGAATTATAAAAATCATATTATGAAAGATAAGATCATGTCAATACCAAAAAGATATGATTCATATAGTAAATCTCCTCTTTAAATAAAATACCAAGGAAAAATTGTAGGAGTACAAAGAAGAGATCTTGATTAAATAATTCAAGTAATTTCAAGAAATCAAGATCATGATTTGGATAAAACTCATTCAAATTCAAATCATCAAATCATCAAAATTATTTACAAGAGATTTATAAAATAACATAAATACATTAAACATACGGCTTCTTTAAATAAGATATTTGACTTATCATTTTAATTCCAATGACAATGCATTTTTCTTTTTATGTGTTTTATTTTATGTGATTGATTTCATATAAATATGCTCAAGATTTTTATATAAAAATAATCCATCTTGTTTAAAACCAAAAAAGTAACTTTCATTACGACAAAGATCAATGAGCCATGAATCACAAAAATCCATAATTTTGAAATATAAACATTATTAAGTATGATCATTATGCATCACTACTTTGGGCATGACATCAAAACATGGTTTCAAGTTTTCAAGGTATAACATGCATAATTTCAAATTATAAACTCATTAAGCATGATATCATCAAACATGATTTCATAAAGCATTTTCAATCAAAATTAGAAATCATCAATTTAGATATACCTTATTTTTTCTTAAAAATATACATAGGATTAATCATTAGATTTAAATCTAACATTTTGTTGTATTTTCATAAAACATGCAATTGTCATTATCATTTTCAAAATTAGCTAGAAAAAGAAAAGTATGATCCCCTTTTATTTATTTATTTATTTATTACTAACTAATTTAAAAGCAACATATGAAATGCATTAAGAAATTTCAAAATAAACTAAGGGGATTTCATTTGAGTTTTTTACCTCATTATCAAGAGTCACCAAGGCGCAATTTGTCATTTCGTCTTCATCGGTTTGCTCTTCGGATGCACTCGTTTCGTCCCAAGTCACTTTGAGTGCTCTCTTCTTCTTTGGCAACTTCTTTTTAAGTTTATTTTTATTCTTTATTTTTTGTTTAATGAACTTTTTAAGTTTTATAGTGAGAAGTTCAAGTTCATTATCACTTGAGCTTTCGCTCGAGTGGTCTTCATTTGTTCTAAGTGTCAAATCCTTCCTGTTCTTTGGAAGGTTGTTTTCATGTTCGTTTTGTGCCATACAACTCATTTCATAGGTCATTAAAGACCCGATAAATTCTTCGAGAGGAAAAGTATTCAAATCCTTGGCCTCTTGAATGGTCATTACTTTAGGATCCTAAGTTTTAGAAAGAGATCGTAAAACTTTATTAACAAGTTCAAGATTCGAAAAATATTTGCCAAGAGCTTTTAGCCATTGATGACATCCGTAAAATGAGTGTACATGTCAACAATGATTTTACATGGCTTCATTCGAAATAGTTCAAAATCATGCATCAAAAGATTTATCTTAGAATCCTTTACTCTACTAGTGCCTTCATGTGTGATTTCAAGTATATGCCAAATATCGAAAGTCATTTCATAAATAGAAACATGATTAAACTTATTTTTGCTTAAAGTACAAAATAGAGCGTTCATAGCTCTAGTATTTAAAGAAAAATTTTTCTTCTCCAAATCAGTTGATTTGTTTATTGGAGTAGAAGACTTTTGAAATCCATTTTCAATGATATTTGATAAGTTTAAATCCATAGAAAGTAAGAAAACTCTCATTTGAGTTTTTCAATAAGTGTAGTCCATCCCATTGAACATAAGAGGACGAACGATAGAAAACCCTCTTGAAATCCGAAAAGAGCCACTTCTCTTGGGTGTTAAACCAAATGAGAAATAACATGGCTTTGATACCAACTGTTAGGATCAAAAGCGGTACTAAGAGGGGGGGTGAATTAGTACAGTAGATAAAAACATCAGTTTTGAAAAATTTCGTTCATTGAAACCCGATCTTGGAAGATGTTAACTTGAAAGCATATGAGAATAAGAAATCAGTTTGCAATATAAAGTATATTGCAGTAAAGGTAAATAGCAAAACAAAAATATAAACCGATTTATAGTGGTTCGGTCGTTGTGACCTACAACCGCTCCACCGATTCCTCTTCCTTCGAGGCCACAGGCATCCGCTAACAATCTTCCTTCAATGGGCGAAGATCAACTACCCTTACAACTTGATTATCCTTTTGATAGGTTCAGAAGAGAACTTTTACAACCCCCCTTACTCATCTATCAAACTACACTAACACTTAGAGCTTTGAGAGGAGTTCTCGCAAGATTATAATAGAAATTTTCTTCTTTTTTACTCTCAATTCTTGTGTCTTTTAACCAGGGATGAGAGGGGTATTTATAGGCTCCAAGTGGATTTAAACTTGGAGCCTAAAAGAGTCTCATCCCCGGTTTTCGGGGTCCTGGCGGTACCACTGCTTGTGTTGGGCGGTACCACCACCTACAGCACTGACACTGGGTGGTACCACCATCCAGTCTGGTGATACCACCGCTTGGAAGACTGTGTCTGGGTAGTACCATCACCTAGACTGGTGGTACCACCGCCTGACATAGTCTCGAAGATTGTGCCACGATGGTGCCACTTGTTGGGTCACTATTTGGGCCTTTCACTTGGCCCAACATAGCCTAAACTTAGCTCAATTGGCCCCTAATTGAGTTGACCCAATTCTAATTCAATTATGTGCTAACTACAAATTTTAAGATATTTACTAAGCTAAATAAGTCTGTAAGTCTAGGTTTCTTCCGGCGAGCTTCTAACGATCTTCTAGCGAACTTCTGACGATCTTTCGACAATGTTCCAATGAACTCCCGGCAAGCTCCTGGACTTCACGATGATCTTCTTGGCGAGTTCTGATGAGCTTCTTTGGCAAGCTCCTGGACTTCTCGGTTAATTCTGGCAGAACTTCCGACGAACGTCCAAACTTTCGACGAACTCTTGAACTCCTAACAAAATTATGTTCTTGACCTTGGGACTTCATTTTGCTTTATGCCTTGATCGCTATCATAGTTAATCCTACACACTTAAAACCTACTTTGATCTAGATAATTATTATAAATTAAATCCAATGTTGTCCGACATGTTATTGGTTTATCGGCGCTTCGTCCGAATCTTCGACGCATTGTTCTCTCTTGCGGCCTATTGCCCAATTGGCTAGTTGACCTCCACAACTCCAATTTACTTGGAACAATTTTTGCTCTTCTTGGCCCGAAGCCTTCTATCGATACATCGATTGATCCTTTGGCTCGACATCCAATCTTTTGATATGTTTATCTTTGGCCCAACATGATTCTTCCTGCTTTAATTGTCTCTCCTTGATCAAAGCTTTCTACGTCACTCAAAATGCAAATCAAATCATAAATACTATCAATTGGTTTCATCATCAAAATCTGAGATTCAATAGCATCCTTGAGGGAAGGATTCAAAAGTTGCTAAAGGATGGATATCTAGATCTATTCGACTATGAGTCATATATAACTTGTGAGCTTTGCCTTCGTGGAAAACTGACTAACTCTCCATTTAGTGGAACTAGAGAAAGAGTCACTGAACTACTGGAACTCATACATAGTGATATATGTGACCCATGTCAACTCATGCCATTGGTGGTTACTCCTACTTCATTACCTTTATTGATAATTTCTCAAGATATGGACATGTGTACTTAATGAAGTACAAGTCTGAGGCATTTGAGAAATTTAGAGAGTATAAGAATGAAGTGGAGAACCAAACTAAAAAGAGTATCAAGACTCTTCGATCAGATCGAAAAGGTGAGTACTTAAGTACAGAGTTAACCCAGTTCCTCAAGGACTATGAGATTCTATCCCAATGGACATCTCCTTATATACCTCAGCTCAATGGTGTATTTGAATGGAGGAATCGTATGCTATTAGACATGATACGATCCATGATGAGTTTCGCTGACCTACCCATCTCATTTTGGAGATATGCCCTAGAGATTATAGCTTACCTTTTGAACAGAGTTCCAACTAAGTCGGTAGTGTCTACACCATATGAGATATAGAAAGGGAAGAAGCTTGATCTTAAGGTTGTTAAGATTTGGGGCTGCCCTACCTACGTTAAAAGACATAACTCCGATAAGTTGGAATCAAGAACGGAGCGATGCAAGTTCATGGGATACCCCAAGGAAACTTGTGGGTATTATTTCTATCATCTCGAGGACCAAAGGTCTTTATAGCCAAGAGAGCAGTGTTCCTTGAGAAGAAATACATTCTTGGTGGAGACAATGGGAGTATGATAGAGTTGAGCGAGGTTAGAGAACCTAGCTCAAGCACCACTCTATAACCTGAGTCTGTTCAAGTACCTAACACACAAGTTTCAACTTTACATAGGTCCGGCAGAGAATCCCATCCTCTTGAGAGATATATGGGACATATTAAAGGAGAGGATGTTGAGGATATTAATCCTCAGACTTAAGAGGAGGCTATTATGAGTATAGACTCCGGGAAGTGGCAAGAAGCCATGAATTATGAGATAGATTCCATGTACTCTAATAAAGTTTGGAACCTAGTTGATACGCCCGAGGGTATTGTACCTATCGATTGTAAGTGGATCTTTAAGAAAAAAATCGGAGTAGATGAAAAGGTAGAGACCTATAAAACAGAGCTAGTAGCTAAGGGGTATCGTCAATGGCAAGGTGTTGACTATGACGAAACCTTCTCACCCATAGCCATGCTAAAATCTATCCGAATTCTATTGGCTATTGCAGCACACTATGATTATGAGATCTGGCAGATGGATGTGAAAATTGCATTCCTCATTAGCAACCTCGAGGAGGAGGTGTATATGATACAGTCCGAGGGATTCATGTCCAAGGACTATCCAAATAAGGTGTGCAGGTTGCTTAGATCCATTTATGGACTAAAGAAAGCTTCCTGAAGTTGGAACATAAGATTTGATGAGGAAATCAGATCTTACGACTTCATTAAAAATGAAGATAAACCTTGTGTGTACAGGAAGGTAAGTGGGAGTGCTATCACCTTCTTAGTGCTATATATGGATGACATCCTGATCATTAGGAATAATGTAGGAATGTTATCCACAGTAAAGGCTTAGTTATCTAAACACTTCTCCATGAAGGACTTAGGGGAAGCATCATATATCTTGGGGATTCAGATCTATAAAGATAGATCCAAGAGGATGTTTGGCTTGTCTCAGTCCAAGTATATATACACTATTGTCAAAATGTTTGGCATAAAAAATTCTCAGAGAAGTCTCATACCGATGAGACATGGGATATCGCTTTCTAGGAGTATGTCCCTAAAGACTCCTGAAGAAAGAGCGAACATGAATAGGATACCCTATGCCTCAGCAATAGGGTCTATCATGTATGCCACACCATATACCAGGCCTGATATAGCACATGCTCTGAGTGTCACGAGCAGGGATCTAGGCTTGGAGCATTGGAAAGCAATAAAGTGTATCCTTAAGTACTTGAGAAGGATTAAAGATCTTTTACTAATATATGGAGGTAGTAGCCTCAGGGTTGAAGGCTACACGGACTCAAGTTTTCAGTCCAATGTCGATGATAGCAAGTCAAATTCGGGGTATATGTACACCTTGAATGGAGGAGTAGTATGCTTGGTTATCTAAACACTTCTCCATGAAGGACTTAGGGGAAGCATC
>LVTN01001267.1:62065-83894 GCA_001649415.1 Musa itinerans
TATATATATATATATATATCATTGGATCTGTGTAATGGGAATCGGATCGTGATGAGATCACGATAATGAGACCGATTCGCCTTCAAACATAGATCGTAAATAATCCTAGTCATAGGTTGTTCGAGAGGGACATCGAGATAACCAGATAGATTGGTGTGTTGTATACCCATCCATATGATGGATGTAGCTGATTTCATAGCTGCTCATGTGGGGACACTAGGGACATAATACAAGTGCTCATTGGTGAATGAGTTCACTAATTGATCTGCTTACAGAATGCTGAATGGTTGATGATGCCTTATTGTTAGACAATGATTCTATAGTCTCGATGGTGTATCGAGTCCTTAGATTTGAGACACCAAGGATGTCCTGTATGAGTACTTCACTCTTTAATACCAGACTTATAGGTTTAGATATCCCAGATCTAGCACAGCCGGTCATCAAGAGTGGTAGTCAATCTTACGAGGGCTATTGAGTGTCGATAGAGGATCATCCACTCTCGATATCATGAGAGGAATGTCTCATGTATTCTTTCTCAAATAAATCCCTAGCAAGGTCATTCAAATTAAGAGAGAAAGAGTTCTTTGGGAGAATCCGATTAGAGCGAGACTCGAGTAAAAACCGTATGGGTCTGACAACACCATGCCCGGTATACGGTCTTTGAGATATTAGATGGATGAGGGACTATAGGTACATGATAATTGAGGACAAACATGTCTAATGGATTGTATTCCCCCGTATCGTTTGGGGACTGCGGCGTAGTGGCCTAGTACATCCGTAGTCGATGAGTCGAGTGAATTATTATGGAGATAATAATTCATTGAGCCAAAAGGAGTTATGATAGGTATGACTCATGGCCAACTCGATATTGGGCCTAGAGGGTCACACACATATGGTAGGTGTTGTGATGAGTAGAGGTTCGGATATGAGATATCCACCGAAGCCCATATCTTATTGGATATCCAATAAACCCCTGAGTTATTGGATCCTATGGATGAGATTTAATAAGAGCTCATGAGAGATTATTAGATAGAGATCTACTAATCTAAGAGGTTTAGGTAGTTGAATGAAAATCCAATACCTAATAGGGTAGGATTCATTATGGTTAAGTTGATAGGGGACCTCTATAAATAGGAGAGAACTAGTGGTTCATAGGCTAAAGCTTTTTGTTGTCTCTCATATTATCCTCCCTCTCTCCACCTCAAAGTAGGCCTAGAGTATTGAAGAGTATCGTTGCAATCCTACCGTGTGGATTACCACTAGAAAGGAGGGCGCTTGACCTCCTTCACCCTCTCATAGAGATCTGCAGGGATTCAGGGATATACGATCTCCCTAGGTAACACAATCTATCTCACACGTGGTTTTCTATTTCGTGGATTTTTGCACACTAATCTTCACACGACGATGAACATATCTTTGGGAAATTGGAGATTTTATTTTTTGTTCTTCCGAGATGTCGCCCCCAAGATTTTCCAACAATAGCAGGGTATGGCGGTGGTACCGTCCAGACACAATCTTCAAGACTATGTTAGGCGGTGGTACCACCCAGTGTCAATATGTCAAGGGATGATATTGCCTAGTGTCAGATTGGCAAGCAATGGTATCGCCAATACCCCGAAAACCTGAGGATTTAAATTTTGGCTCGTTTTGAAGTCATTTGGGGTCTATAAATATCCCGCAAATTCCTACTTAGAATACACATAAAAATAGAGCAAAAACTCTATGATTCCAAGGTTGTAAACTCTTAAAGTGTAGAGTCCCTCCTCCTAGAGCAAAGTGATAGTCCTAAGGGAGGTGTGTAAGGGAACACTTGTAAAAGAGGGTTATAAAAGTTCTCTCCTGAACTTGTGAAAAGGAGAAAGAGTGATTTTTGATCTTTGTCCGTTGAAATAAGATCGGTAGTGGAAGCTAGTGGCCTCGAGTGAAGAGGAATCGGGAGTGGATGTAAGTCACGACAACCAAACGTCTATAAAACTTGGTTTGTATTTCCTTCATGCTTTTTCTTTATATTGCAAACTGATTTCTTAATCTCACTATGCTTTTATACACTTTCAAGTTAACATCTTTCTGATATTGGTTCATCGAACAAAATTTTTTCGAACCGACGTTTTTATGTAAGTACTAATTCACCCCCCTCCCCTCTTAGTGTCATTACGGTCCTAACATTTACAACCATAGAAGTATATAGTTTTTATTCTACTTTCTTGTTGTGTCAAGTAGGAAAGATTGGGTTATTTATAAGCCCCAAATAAATTCAAATTTGGAGCCAAAACGATCTCATCCTGAGTTTTCGGGATACTAGTGGTACCACCATCAATACTGGGTGGTACCACCACCTACCAGACTAACAACTAGTGGTACCACTATCTATCAGTCTGATACTTGGTGGTACCATCGTTCAGTCTAGCAATACTATTGCCTAACACAGTTTGGGAGATTATGTTTGGGTGGTACCACCGCATAGTCTGACGATACCACCGCCCAGTCTAGTGGTACCACCACCTGACACAGTCTGGGAAACTATGTCTAGGCAATACCACCGCCAGACCCTTCTATAGGTCATTGAATGGGCCAAACAATAGATCCAATTCAGCCGTAATTCAGGCCCAATTGGCCCCTAATCAAGTTGATATTGTTACACTCAAAACCAACTCAATTAGACCTAACTAACTTAATCTAGACACACGATTATAAGCATGAATCTTATGTTGTCCAATATGTCATTGGTTCGTCCGACGCTTCATCCGATCCTTCGGCGCATCGTCCTCTCTTTCAGTGTATTGCCTAATTGGCATATTAACTCCCATAACTTCTGATCTCCTTGGCACAATATCGATCCTTCGACCCGATGCCCAAACTCATGGCACGAAGTCCTTTCGACCCGACATCCAATCTTTTGACATAGTCTACTCCGACTTAACCATTGATTCTTCCTACTTTAATTGAATTATTGTTCCTTGATCGAAGTTAGTCCTATGTCACTTGAACGCATAATAGATCATAATTTCATCAATTGATTTCATTATCAAAATTTGAGATTCAACAATCTCCTCAGTTTTTATGATGACAACCAATTAATGATGAAGTTTAAACTAAACTCCCCCTATCAATATGTCATATTAAAATAAAGTATTATTCAAATAAATGATAACCTTCAAATCAAAGTTGAAATGATTTTAATTATGAATCACATCATATGCAATACATTATATATATCATTATCATAAAATTATGAGTATTGCATACATAATTTCAACACATCAAAATATACCATGCATGATCATCATCATTACTTTTCCCCTTTGTTATTAACAAAAATGAGAAAAGTACAACTAGTAAATTTTTTAAACATGCAAGTTCTACTTCATTATAGAACATGCAAGCTAACAAGTTTTAGATATGTGTAAGTTTAGCAATTTTACTTTTCTTAAGATGTAAAGCTAACACTTTTGCTTCTTCTTGAAATATGCAAGCTAGCAAACTTTGCTTCTCTTTTGATATGTGCAAGCGAGTAAGTTTTTCTTCTCTTTGAAATGTGTAAGCTAGCAATCTTTGCTTCTCTTTTCAGATGTACAAGCTAGCAATTTTAGTAAGTTTTACATCTCTTTAAAATATGTAAGCTAGTAATTTTGCATCATTTTAGAACATCCAAGCTAGCAATTTTGCTTTTCTTTATGATGTACAAGCTAGTAATTTTGCTTTTCTTTGCAATGTGCAAGCTAGCAAGACTTTCCCCCCATTTGTCATTGTCAAAAAGAAGGAAAAAATATAATGTTGTAATTCTTTTCCCTTTACATCATTTTTCAAATCATGATAAAAAAGATAAATTTAAATCAAGAGTGATGAGGTATACAATTGATTAATACAAGGGAGTTGTACAAAATGAACATCATGCTATATGAAAGATATAATATCAAAGATCATGAAATATCAAGTCGTGAATAACAAAAGACATGATTCATTTTGACAAATCTCCTCTTAAATAACGAAAAGAAATCTTAGGAGATCAAATATCTTGATTCATAAAAAATCTCAAATTATAATTCTGAGAAATCAAAAGAGAAACCATGATTCATTTGGATAATTACTCTTTAGTAAATAGCAAGAATCATACGATAATAAAGAGTAAGGAATTTTGATTCATATAAAGAAAATCTCAAGTTATAATACTGAGAAATCAAGAGAAAGAACATGATTTGTTAGCATAAATCTTCTTTTTAATAAAAGAATCATACATGATCAAATAATAAAAGATCTTGATTCATTTAGTATAAATTTCAAGTATCAAGTGAAAGATTTGGATAAAACTCATTCAAATTCAATTCGTCAAATCATCAAAATCACTTTCATAGTTCAAGAGATTCATAAAAAATAACATAAATAACTTCATCAATCTCTTATTGAAAACTTGATAAGATAGAGATTAAGAAATTTTCAAGAAAAATGCTTTCTAATAATTAGTGCTTTCGTAAAATCATGTAGAATTGAAAACTAATACGAGGGGTTTTCAAGATACTAGTAGTACCACCTCTAGTACTAGGTGGTACCACCACCAGTACTGGGCTGTACCATTGCCTGTCAGACTAACAACTAGTGGTACCATCGCTTGTCAGTCTAACACTAGGCGGTACCATCACCTAACACAATTTGAGAGACTATTTGGGTGGTCCATCACCGGACCCTATTGTTAGGATCAAGAGCGGCACTAAGAGGGGGCGGTGAATTAATGCAGTAAAAAATTCTTAGATTTCGTAAAATATTTCGTACGTTCGAAGGAAATCGATTCGAAAAGATAGCAACTTAAAATGTAAGAGAGCGTAAGTATAGTGAAAGCAAGATGAGGAGAAGAAGCACTTTGCTATGAAATGATTTGCAGTTAAAGTAAATTGCTCAAAACGAAATGCAAACCAGATTTAGAGTGGTTCGGTCAATGTGACCTACATCCACTTTCGGATTCCTCCTCCGTCGAGGTCATCGGCATCCACTATAGGCCTTCCTTCAATAGGTGAAGACCAATCACCTTTTACAGCTCTTTCTCCTTTTGTCGAGTTTAGGAGAGAACCCTTACAAGTCTCACACCTCTCTTGAATGATCTCAAAATTTAGAAAGGGATGAGAACTCTAGCACTTGTTTACAACACTTGTACACCCCAATAACTCAAGATTATAATCACACTTCGGTGCATTTTCATGCTGAAAAGGGTGGGGTATTTATAGGCCCCAATGGCTTTCAAACTGGTGCCAAAAAGTGTCTTATCCCGGATTTTCAAGGTACCAGCGGTACCACCGCCATTATTGGGTGGTACCACCGCTTAACACCTAACACTGAGCGATACTACCGCTTAATCTGGGCAGTACCACCGCCTGATAGAGCTCGGAGACCGAGCTCTAGCGATACCACCGCTTGTTAGGGGTGGTACCATCGCTGATAGTAATAACTATCGACGGTACCATCGCTCAGTCTGGGCGGTACTACTGCCCAGACCACCTGGGGTGCTGCTTTCTAAGCGGTGCCACCGCCGGCCAGGAATTCAGCATCCTGGTTGGGCCTTGACTCTGGCCCAAACCAGCCCAACTCCAAGCTCAATTGGCCCTTAACATAGTTGATGGGATTACCTCCCAAATGAACTCTAATTACCGTTATAACTACGATTAAGGCAAACATGGTCTAGTACGTCGATTTTTCACTCGGCGAACTTTTCGGTGAGTCTTTCGGTGAACTCCCGACCAACTCTCGGCTAGTCTTCTAGCGTGCTTCCGACGATCTTCCGACGAGTTTTTGGTGAGTCTTCCAACGTGCTTCTGGTGATCTCACGATGAACTCTCGGTGAGCTCTTGGTATATCGTCCGAGTCTTCGACTCCAGCCCATCATCTGCTTTACGCCTTACTACTATCGTAGTTAATCCTACATACTTATCTCAACACATGGATTAGATCAAATAATTTACCAATTGATTTCATCATCAAAATCTGAGATTCAACAATCTCCCCCTTTTTGATGATGACAAACAATTGGTGATGGAGTTAATCTTAACTCCCCCTATCTATATGCCACGATTGAGAAAAGATACTCTTGAATTCAATGCCTTTGAATTCAAACATCAAATTGATAATTTAGACTTATTATCATCATGCACATCATGATTTACCAAATCTAAAGATTATACCACATTTTCGTCGATAAAAATGATGTCAAGACATGACATCCATTTTTGAGTCAAAATCATAGAAATTTTTAGCACCAAAGTAAGCATGATATCGACAGAAATTTTCAGCCTTAAGGTAAGCATGATATCATACTCATCATTTGAAGAGATAACATGGAAATCAAAGCACAGAATAGTAATCATCAAAGTAAGTAGCATTTTAAGTTTACAACATCAAGGTAAACAACATAGGATTACAACATCAAAGTAAGCAGAATAAAAGAAGGGGATTTCATCCATTTCTCCCCCTTTGTCATTATCAAAAAGTCACAATTAATTATTCACGTGGTGGTCAGTCAAAATGTCTAAACAGGGTATTGAGTTGTTGATAAATCTGTTGCAGCTCAGTCAAAATTTAATCTTGGCATTGTTTAAGTCGATCTTGCTGTTGTTCAAATCGATCCATCCGAGTCCCTATGTCGGTGATAGATGAAGGAGGTGCTTGTTCTACTAGAGGTGATTCCTCAAAGGGACTAGTTGGAGGAGATAGATTACCCCTAAAAATTGTTATTTCAGGTTCTAGTTCAGGTTGGAGGGAATTGGTCCTTCTAGGCAGTCTAGTCCATATACCATTTCTGAATGTACATCTCATCCGTCAAAGTAGATTTTTATTTATCATACTAAATCTGTCTAGTTTTATAACTTCTTCGTCGGGTGGAATGATAATATCATAGGCATGGAGTAGTCTTGTGATTAAGCCACCATATGGAAACATCATGTCCTTTTCTGATATTTCAATCATGTTTTACTGGATTAGGTAACCAAAATAATTGTTATGTTCCTTCATAATCCAATACATGGTACCTAGTTCCATTTGGCTTACTTCATCATGATGATATTACTTTGGGAGAATGATACTTATCAGGATGTGATGAAATATTTTGGTGCTTAAAGATAGTAAATGTTCACAGCTTTTTGGAAGAATCGTTAAGTTAGGATTGTCAAAAATTGTTCCTAAGGCATCAACGTAAGTAGTCCCAATTGTTTCATCATCCCATTGTCCTCTAAAATAACACCCTCTTTCTTTTATCGGAATTCCTATGATGTTGCAAATTGATCTATCCGTAATGAGTATTTGATGTTCTAATAGATAGGTAGATACTCTTTCTTCTTCATCTACATGTAAATTGTTGTAAAATAGCCTAACAAGTCTAGGGTAAATAGGTTCACTCATTTGAAGAATTGGGAGAATGTCTAGATTAGCAAACCATTAAATAGGTTACAAATCAATTAATTCGTCTAAATCAACATGTCTAAACTCTATTGATGGAAATTTTAGGGCATGTTGATTAGAATCGAAAAGTAGGGAGTCATAATTTTTATCTAATCTCCTCTTCCCTTTGTCCCTAGAGGATCTTCTAGAAGCCATGAGACTAAATACATAAATGATGAGAGAACTATACATAAGAGGCAAGATCTATTAATAAATTGAGAGAAGAGGTTTGAAAATTACCCTTGCAGTAATCTTCTTCTTGAAAGGTTGAGATTGATCCTTAAATTTGAAGAAGAGGAGGGTTTCCTTGAGTTTCTAGAGGAGGATCAAGAAAACTAAGGGGTGGAGAGGTGTGAGGAAGGGCTTGGGGTCAGTTCTACTGTCGGCCCTAAGTGCCTTTTTATAGGGCAGAGGTTGCGGGCAGTGGCACCGCTAGCTGGGCGGTGCTACCGCCTGCCACCCGAGACAACAGGCGATGCTACCGCCAACTAGGTGGTGCCACCGCCTATGGGTAGTGAGCACTGCTCACATTGGTGTGTGGTGCTTTCACAGGTGATTCCAATTTTGCAAGATTTTTATTGTTGTGAAGCACACAACCTTATTTACTTCATCATGTAAAATTCACATCATAAGAGGAGAAGATTCGTATTAAAGATTGTATGTTTATGATTTATCATATAAAATGCATACCATACTCAAACATTTTATAGAACTCATAAAAAAAAATGCATACTGTAATTTTATGTTTCACCATATAAAATTTGTACGCAAGCATCGTAACAACTCATATGGAAAAATGCATATGGCTCATTGCACATACTATAAGATCATGATTTAGGTGAGTGATCAAGAAAGTCTAAAAATTAAAATTTAACAAATTCATGAATTCGGACAGTTTAACATCCCTAATTCCCTTCTAATGAAGTCAAATTGTTCTTCATTTAAGGGTTTTGTAAAGATATCGGCTAATTGATGTTTCATATCAATAAACTCTAATATTACAGTATGATTATTAACAAGATCTCATATAAAGTGATGCCTAATGTCAATGTGTTTAGTTCTAGAGTATTGAATAGGATTTTTAGCTAAGCATATTGCACTAGTGTTATCACACTTTATAGGTATGTTTTTTAGGTCAATTCTATAATCCTTTAAAGTGTTTTTCATCCATATAACTTGAGCACAGCATGCACCTGCAACTATGTACTCAACTTCGATTGTAGATAATGCAACCGAGTTTTATTTCTTAGAAGACCAAGAAACAAGTGTGTGTCCTAAAAATTGACACGTTCCGGATGTGCTTTTTCTATCTAAATTACATCCAGCAAAATCCGCATCAGCATAACCAAGCAATTCAAAGTTCTTAGATTTAGGATACCATAATCCTAGTTTAGGAATTCCTTTTAGGTATCTAAATATCCTTTTAACAGCTTTTAAATGAGATTGCTTAGGGTTAGATTGAAATCTAGCACAAAGTCCTATACTAAATATGATGTCTGGTCTAGTTGCGGTGAGGTAAAGCAAACTACATATCATATCCCTATAAGCTTTTTGATCAAAGCTTTCTCCACTTTCGTCAATGTCTAACTTAGTGGAGGTACTCATAGGAGTGTTGATAGCCTTTGAACTATCCATGTTAAATCTTTTTAGCAAGTCTAAAGCATATTTTATTTGATTAAGAAAAATATCATTGCTAAGTTGTTTAATTTGTAAGCCTAAAAAGAAGGTTAGTGCCCCCATTAGGCTCATTTCAAATTCTAGACTCATGCTTTTGGCAAATGATTCACATAAGGATTCATTTGTAGAACCAAAAATAATGTCATCAACATAAATTTGAACAATAAGAAAATCATTTTTAAAATTTTTAATAAACAATATAGTATCGACCTTGCCTTTAGAGAAATTATTATGAATTAGAAATGAGCTAAGTCTCTCATACCAAGCCCTTAGGGCTTGTTTCAATCCATAGAGAGCTTTAGTCAATTCAAACACATGATTAGGAAAATTATCATTCTCAAATCCGGGAGGTTGTCCAATATAAACTTCTTCGGAGATAAAGCCATTAAGAAAAGTACTTTTAACATTCATTTGAAATAATTTAAAATTATTGCTACTAGCATAGGCAAGGAGTATCCTTATGGCTTCTAATCGAGCCACAGGAGCGAAGGTTTCTTCGTAATCGATACATTTTTCTTAGTTGAAACCTTTGGCAACTAATCTAGCCTTGTTTCTAACTACGATACCAGATTCATCTTGCTTGTTTCTAAAGACCCATTTAGTACAAATAACTAAATGGTCATTTGGCCTAGGAACAAGCTTCTACACCTCATTTCTCTGAAATTGATTTAACTCATCTTGCATTGCGATGACCCATGAATCATCTTTCAAAGCCTCGTCAATGCATTTAGGTTCAATTTGGGAGAGAAAAGCAACGTTTACACAAAAATTCTTAAGAGAAGAACGAGTTTAAACCCCTTTAGATGTGTCTCCTATGATTAGCTCCTTAGGATGAGCATCTACATACTTCCAATCCTTGGGTAAGGATATTTCAAAAGTAGATGCATCCAAGTTGCTAGATGGAGAAAGGGTTTCATTTAAATTCAAGGCATCAAAATTAACATCATCATCAAAATCATTTTTCTTAACTTCGGAAACTTCACTAAAAACAACATGAATAGATTCTTCTATAATTAAAGTTCTTTTATTAAAGATACAAAATGCTTTAGAAATAGAAGAATAGCTAAAAAAAATTCCTTCATCAGATTTAGCATCAAATTTTCCTAAGGCATCTTTTTCATTCAAGATAAAACACTTACACCCAAAAAAGGCCCCAATGGCTTTTAAAAATGGAGCTAAAAAGTGTCTTATCCCGGATTTCCGAGGTACTGGCGGTACTACCGCCATTACTGGGCGATACCACCGCTTGACACCTAACACTGAGCGGTACTACCACTCAGTCTGGGCGGTACCACCGCCTGATAGGGGCGGTACCACCGTTGGCAGCAATAACTATCGATGGTACCACCGCCCAGACCACTTGGGGTGTTGCTTTCCAGGCGGTGCCACTGCCGGCTAGGAATTTAGCATCCTAGTTGGGCCTTGACTCTGGCCCAAACCAATCCAACTCCGAGCCTAGTTGGCCCCTAATAGAGTTGATGGGATTACCTCCTAAATCAACTCTAATTATTGTTCTAACTATGATTAAGGCAAGCATGGTTTGGTACGTCAATCTTTCACTCGGCGATCTTTCGATGAACTTTTCGGCAAGTCTTCCGATGAACTCCCGACCAACTCTCGGCTAGTCTTCCGATGTGCTTCCAATGATCTCACGATGAACTCTTGACGAGTTCCTGGTATATCGTCCGAGTCTTCGACTCCGGCCCATCATTTGCTTTACGCCTTACTGCTATCGTAGTTAATCCTGTACACTTATCTCAACATGTTTGGCAGGCCCAATTTAGCCTTGATTCAAGCCTAATTGGCCCTTAATCAAGTTGGCATAGTTACACCCAAAACTAACTCAATTAGAACTAACTAACTTGATTTAGACACACGATTATAAACATAAATCTTATATTGTCTGGCATGTCATTGGTTCATCCAACGCTTCGTCCGATCCTTCAGTGTATCATCATCTCTTTCAATATATTGCCTAATCGGCATGTTGACTCCCGCAACTTCCAATCTCCTTAGCGCAATGTTCGATCCTTCGACCCGATGCCCGAGCTCATGGCATGAAGTCCTTCCGGCATGACATCCAATCTTCTGACATATTCCACTTCTGTCCAACATCTGATTCTTCTTATTTTAAACGAATTATCTTTCCTTGATCAAGTTTACTCCTACATCACTCAAATGCATATTAGATCATAATTTCATCAATTAATTTCATCATCCAAATATAAGATTCAATAATACGTTGAAAGTAGACAAGCACAAGCTTTATTCTCATTCAACAAGGAAGATTGTAAGCTTTCTTCTCATCCATTATGATAATAAAATAATCACATCTCATTTATGATTATGACAAGGAAGACAATTACGAGTTTCCTTCTCATCCATTATGATGAAAAAGATAATTACAAACTCTCTTCTCATCCTCTAAGATATAAAAAAATATCTTAAACCTAATGCAAGAAACTCCTTTAGAACTACTCAAACCCATATTTTAAGACATCGAATTATTAACTTGAGTGTCGGAGGGATCGAAACCTCTTATAACCTTGATCTTTGTGTAAGTGATATCTCGGGAGCACAACATTTTCACCTCAAAAATATTTCGGGCAATCCTACGCATATGGGTCTAGACCACATCGGCTTGACCAAGATATTAGTGATATTTTTTCCTAACATTTTGGCACTAAAAGGAGGGCACGATGTCATATGAATGTCCGCCTACCAACCCTCTCAATAAATGATTGAGCGAGGATGCCATTTTTGTATATGGATGCATCTACCTCAACTCAAACATCAACGCAATATGAGCATCTATTCAACAACTTAGGCCTCTCACTCCCGGAGGCAACCTCGAGCCACCTACTCATCCTCATAGAGGTGTTCCTGAACCTCACCCAACATGTGCAAATGTTAATGGGCATGATATAAGATGTTATTGTTGAATCTAGGATTTTGATGATGAAACCAATTGATAAGTGTTTATTATTTAATCTGCGTTTTGAGTGACGCATGATGCTTCGATCAGGATAAGATAATTAAAGCAGGAAGAATCATGTTGAGCCGGGGAAAAACATGTCAGAAGATTGGACGTCGAGCTGGTGGATTGGTCGACGTATCGACAGAAGACTTTGGGCCATGGATTCGGGCATCGGGCCAACAAGAGCCGATATTAAGCCAAGGATATCGGAGTTGCGGAGTCAACTGGCCGATTGGGCAATAGGCCACAAGAGAAGACAATGCGCCGAAGAATCGGACGAAGCATCGAGGGACCAATGACATACCGGAAAACATGATTAATGCTTAGTAATAATTGTCTAGATCGAAGTGTGTTTTTACATGTGCAAGATTAACTACGATAGCAAGGCATAAAAGCAAAATGAAGTCCTAGAGTCAAGGATGCGATTTCGTTAGGAGTTCGAGAGTTCATCGAAAGTCCAAACGTTCGTCGGAAGTTCTGTCGAGAAGTCCAAGAGCTTGCCAAAGAAGCTCATTGAAACTCACCAAGAAGATCATCGTGAAGTCCAGGAGCTTGTCGGGAGTCCGCTGGAACATTGCCGAGAAATCATCAGAAGTTCGCTGTGCCGGCTAGGAATTTAGCATCCTAGTTGGGCCTTGACTCTGGCCCAAACCAATCCAACTCCGAGCCTAGTTGGCCCCTAATAGAGTTGATGGGATTACCTCCTAAATCAACTCTAATTATTGTTCTAACTATGATTAAGGCAAGCATGGTTTGGTACGTCAATCTTTCACTCGGCGATCTTTCGATGAACTTTTCGGCAAGTCTTCCGATGAACTCCCGACCAACTCTCGGCTAGTCTTCCGATGTGCTTCCAATGATCTCACGATGAACTCTTGACGAGTTCCTGGTATATCGTCCGAGTCTTCGACTCCGGCCCATCATTTGCTTTACGCCTTACTGCTATCGTAGTTAATCCTGTACACTTATCTCAACATGTTTGGCAGGCCCAATTTAGCCTTGATTCAAGCCTAATTGGCCCTTAATCAAGTTGGCATAGTTACACCCAAAACTAACTCAATTAGAACTAACTAACTTGATTTAGACACACGATTATAAACATAAATCTTATATTGTCTGGCATGTCATTGGTTCATCCAACGCTTCGTCCGATCCTTCAGTGTATCATCATCTCTTTCAATATATTGCCTAATCGGCATGTTGACTCCCGCAACTTCCAATCTCCTTAGCGCAATGTTCGATCCTTCGACCCGATGCCCGAGCTCATGGCATGAAGTCCTTCCGGCATGACATCCAATCTTCTGACATATTCCACTTCTGTCCAACATCTGATTCTTCTTATTTTAAACGAATTATCTTTCCTTGATCAAGTTTACTCCTACATCACTCAAATGCATATTAGATCATAATTTCATCAATTAATTTCATCATCCAAATATAAGATTCAATAATACGTTGAAAGTAGACAAGCACAAGCTTTATTCTCATTCAACAAGGAAGATTGTAAGCTTTCTTCTCATCCATTATGATAATAAAATAATCACATCTCATTTATGATTATGACAAGGAAGACAATTACGAGTTTCCTTCTCATCCATTATGATGAAAAAGATAATTACAAACTCTCTTCTCATCCTCTAAGATATAAAAAAATATCTTAAACCTAATGCAAGAAACTCCTTTAGAACTACTCAAACCCATATTTTAAGACATCGAATTATTAACTTGAGTGTCGGAGGGATCGAAACCTCTTATAACCTTGATCTTTGTGTAAGTGATATCTCGGGAGCACAACATTTTCACCTCAAAAATATTTCGGGCAATCCTACGCATATGGGTCTAGACCACATCGGCTTGACCAAGATATTAGTGATATTTTTTCCTAACATTTTGGCACTAAAAGGAGGGCACGATGTCATATGAATGTCCGCCTACCAACCCTCTCAATAAATGATTGAGCGAGGATGCCATTTTTGTATATGGATGCATCTACCTCAACTCAAACATCAACGCAATATGAGCATCTATTCAACAACTTAGGCCTCTCACTCCCGGAGGCAACCTCGAGCCACCTACTCATCCTCATAGAGGTGTTCCTGAACCTCACCCAACATGTGCAAATGTTAATGGGCATGATATAAGATGTTATTGTTGAATCTAGGATTTTGATGATGAAACCAATTGATAAGTGTTTATTATTTAATCTGCGTTTTGAGTGACGCATGATGCTTCGATCAGGATAAGATAATTAAAGCAGGAAGAATCATGTTGAGCCGGGGAAAAACATGTCAGAAGATTGGACGTCGAGCTGGTGGATTGGTCGACGTATCGACAAAAGACTTTGGGCCATGGATTCGGGCATCGGGCCAACAAGAGCCGATATTAAGCCAAGGATATCGGAGTTGCGGAGTCAACTGGCCGATTGGGCAATAGGCCACAAGAGAAGACAATGCGCCGAAGAATCGGACGAAGCATCGAGGGACCAATGACATACCGGAAAACATGATTAATGCTTAGTAATAATTGTCTAGATCGAAGTGTGTTTTTACATGTGCAAGATTAACTACGATAGCAAGGCATAAAAGCAAAATGAAGTCCTAGAGTCAAGGATGCGATTTCGTTAGGAGTTCGAGAGTTCATCGAAAGTCCAAACGTTCGTCGGAAGTTCTGTCGAGAAGTCCAAGAGCTTGCCAAAGAAGCTCATTGAAACTCACCAAGAAGATCATCGTGAAGTCCAGGAGCTTGTCGGGAGTCCGCTGGAACATTGCCGAGAAATCATCAGAAGTTCGCTGGAAGATCGCCGGAAGAAATTAGACTTACAGACTTGTTTAGCTTAGAATATGCTTTAGATTTCATAGTTAGCACATAATTAGGTTTGGATTTAGGCCAACCCAATTAGGGGCTAGTTGGGCCCATGTAAGGACTGTGTTGGGCCCAATAAGAGGCCCAAAGAATGCCCCAAGAAGTGGCACCGTCGTAACACAATCTTCGAGACTACATCAGGCGGTGGTACCGCTAGTCTAGGCAGTTGTACTACCCCTGGCAGGGTGTCAGGCGGTGGTACCACCCAGTATAGCCTCCCAGGTGGTGGTACCGCCCAGCGCAGTGTTAGTGTTAGACTGACGCAGGCGGTGGTACCGCTCGTACCCAGGAAACCCGAAAGTTCTACCGAGAAGTCCAGGAGCTTGCCAAAAAAGCTCATCGGAACTCACCAAGAGGATTGTCATGAAGTCTAGGAGCTTGTCGGGAGTCCGTTGGAACATTGTCGAGAGATCGTTGGAAGTTTGCCGGAAGCTCGCCGGAAGAAATTAGACTTACAACTTGTTCAGCTTAGAATATGCCTTAGATTTCGTAGTTAGCACGTAATTGGGTTTGAATTTGGGCCAACCCAATTAGGGGCTAGTTGGGCCCATGTAAGGACTGTGTTAGGCCTAATAAGAGGCCCAAACAGTGCCCCAAGAAGTGGCACCATCGTGGCACAATCTTCGAGACTATGTCAGGCGATGGTACCGCCAGTCTAGGCGATTGTACTGCCCCTGGCAAGGTGTCAGGCGGTGGTACCGCTAGTCTAGGCGGTGGTACCACCTAGCACAGCCTCTCAGGTGGTGGTACCACCAGATTGGGCGATGGTACCGCCCAACGCAGTGTTAGTGTCAGACTAACGTAGGCGGTGGTACCGTCCGTACCCAGGAAACTTGGAATGAGATGTTTTTAAGCTCCAAGTTTGAATCAACTTGAAGCCTATAAATACCCCTCTCATCCCTGGTTAACATACATAAGCACAATGAGTTTAAAAACATCAAAATGCTATAGAAATCTTTTGTGAGAATCCTCCTCTAGTCTAAGTGTTAGAAAAGTTTGAGAGATGAGTGAGTGCTTGTAAAGGTTATCTCCTAAACCTGTGAAAAGGAGAAGAGGGGTGTAAGAAGGAGGTTGATCTTCGTCTATTAAAGGAAGATCGATAGTGGATGCCGATGGCCTCGACGGAAGAGGAATCAGAGGAGTGGATGTAGGTCATGACGACCGAACCACTATAAATCGGTTTGTATTTCTATTTTGGTATTTATCTTAACTGCAAATTGCCTTCCTTTCTTTACATCAACTACACTTTCGTATGCTTTCAATTTAAAGATCTTTCCGAAATGGTTTTCGTCGAAATCAGATTTTATCGTACGAAGGTTTTTTGAACTGACGTAATTTTTACCGCTGCACTAATTCACCCCCCCTCTTAGTGTCGACCCCAATCCTAACAATTGGTATCAGAGCCTCGTTTTCTCATTTGGTTTAATACCCAAAGAGAAATGGCTCTTTTCGGCTTTCAAAAGGGTCACTCTCTCATTCGTCCTCCCTTTTTCAATGGGATGGACTACACATATTGGAAAACTAGAATGAGAGTTTTCTTGCTTTCTTTGGATTTGAACTTATGGAACATTGTCGAATCTGATTTTAAAAGGTCTTCTCTTCCAATGAATGATTGGAATGATTTGGAGAAGAAGACTTTTTCTTTAAATGCTAGAGCTATAAATGCTCTATTTTGCACCTTAGACAAAAACGAGTTTAATCGGGTTTCTACTTGCGTAACGGCCTTCGATAGTTGGCATATTCTCGAAATCACACACGAAGGCACGAATAGAGTTAAAAATTCTAAAATCAATCTTTTAATACATGATTTTGAACTATTTCAAATGAAACTAAGCAAAACCATTGTTGACATGTACTCCCGTTTTACGGATGTCATCAATGGTTTAAAAGCTCTTGGCAAATGTTTTTTGAATTATGAACTCATTAACAAGATTTTATGATTGCTTTCTAAAACTTGGGATTCAAAAGTGTCCGCTATTCAAGAATAAAAAAACTTTAACTGTTTCCTTTTCGAAGAACTAATAGGGTCTTTGATGACCTATGAAATGACGTGCAATGCACGTAAAGAACTCAAGAATAACCTTCCAAAGAATATGAAGGATTTCGAACTTAGAACAATTGAAGACCACTCGAGTATAAGCTCAAGTGATGGTAAACTTAAACTACTCATGAAATTTAAAAAGTTAATAAAACAAAAATTAATGAACAAAAAGAACGCAACTACTTGCTATGAACACAAGAAGAATGAAGCACTTTGGGATGAATCGAGCTCATCCGAAGGCAAGGAGAAAATCAACAAAAGTGATATGGCAAACTACGCCTTAATGGCTTTCGACAATGAGATAATCAAAATGCCTTTAGTTTATTTTGAAATTACATAATGCTTCTCATGACTTATTTTTAATTTAGTTATAATTTAGTTTAAGAAAATTAAATATTTTTTTTAAATTGCATGTTTAATGAAATTGTAAAAATAAAATTGGATCATGCTTACCTTTCTAGTGATTTTAAAAATAATCATGAAAATTGCATATTTTATGATAAACAAACAAAATGATTTTGATTAAAAATACCTTATGAAATCATACTATATGTGTTTAAGAAGTAATAATGTGTATCATGTTGATTTCCGTATTATTTCTCGATTTTGATTAAATGAAATCATGTTTGATTTGAAGTAATGCATAATGATAATGCTTAATGAGTTTTTCTTTCGAAATGATGCATGAAGATTTTTGTGATTTATTGATCTTGATGATTTTTATGATAAATCTTGCACTTTCATTTTAAACAATGATATATGTTTTGATTTGATAAGTTGAATGATTGAGAATAAATGATGATTTTTCCCTTGATTATAACTTATGATATTTTTTTTTGAATCATCATCTTGATTTTGAACTCCTACTATTTTTCTAAAAAGGAGAGACTAATGAATCTATTTATATACTTTTTATGAATCTCTTAAAAATGATTTTGATTTGACAAATTGAATTTGAATGAACTTTATCTTGATTTTTCGAGCTTTATAACTAGAGATTTCTTATGCATCAATCAAGATATTATATCAATTTTTTCTCCAATGTTTCTTTTTGCCAATTACTAAAGAGAAAATAAATGATCAAAATATTGATTTAATGATTTAATATTTGGTATCATGAATGCTTTAATATCATGCATGGGAGTAATGATGAAGGTTTTGAATGCAAATGTTTGTATCATTATTTATGATTTTACATTTTGAAATTGTGCATAATGAGTTGTAGTGATGATTGATTTATTTTTGGAATCATGCATGTAATGATGATTTTATATTTTATACATATGATGATTTGATATTATACATGCAATACTTCAACTTATGATAATGATGCATGCAATAATGAAATATTCATGATGAAAAATTATTTTGGTATTCACGACTTGATTTTTCATCTTTGTTATTTACCTTTGTCATAATCTGAAAATTCATATAAAGGGTCTTCCCTTCTTTTTGACAATGACAAAGGGGGAGATAAAATATACTAGCTTGCACAAGTCAAGAAAATGCAAAAACTAGCCTTTTCAAAGAGAAGTAACACATGTCAAATTGCTAGCTTGTATGTTATAAAATAATGTAAAATTTTGCTAGCTTGTATTTTGCAAAGGAAGCAACAATGGCACTTCTCAAAAAGAGCTTGCTATCTTATTTATCTCAAGAAGCAAAACTTGCAATTTGCACATTGCAAAAGGAAGAATTGCTAGTTTGCACACTTCAACAAGAATGCTATCTTGCATTTGTTTTTGAAAACTTGCTAACTTGCACGCTCTTAAATGATATGAATTTTCTAGCTTGCATGATGATAAAACTGGAAATTATGTTTATGATGATAAAATTAGAAATTATGTTTATTATGCAATGACCTAAACTTGTATGTCTAAAACACTTGATAATTAAACTTCTCCTTTTTGTTGATGACAAAAGGGGAGAAGTATGTTGATGTTATGCATGATTTTTTCATGACATATCGCTTGGATTTTTGAATCTAAGAGTTCTATCAATATGCCATATTGATAGGGGGAGTTTTTTTAAACTCTGGGAGTGAAGACTAACTCTGTCATCAATTAGTTGTCATCATCAAAAAGGGGAAGATTGTTGAATCTCGGATTTTGATGATGAAACCAATTGATATGTGTTTATTATTTAATCTGTGTTTTGAGTGACGCAAGATGCTTTGATCAGGATGAAACAATTAAAGCAGGAAGAATCATGTTGGGCCGAGGAAAAACATGTCAGAAGATTAGACGTCGAGCCGGTGGATCGGTCGACGTATCGATAGAAGGCTTCGGGCCATGGATTCGGGCATTGGGCCAAGAAGAGCATATATTGTGCCAAGGATATCGGAGTTGTAGAGTCAACTGACCGATTGGGCAATAGGCCACAAAAGAGGACGATGCACCGAAGAATCGAACGAAGCATCGAGGGACCAATGACATGCCGGACAACATGATTAATTCTTAGTATTAATTATCTAGATCGAAGTATATTTTTACATATGCAGGATTAACTACGATAGCAAGGCATAAAGCAAAATGAAGTCCCGGAGTCAAGGACATGATTTAATTGGGAGTTCGAGAGTTCATCGAAAGTCTAAACGTTCATCAGAAGTTCTGCCGAGAAGTCCAGGAGCATACCAAAGAAGCTCGTTAGAACTCACTAAGAAGATCGTCGTGAAGTCCGGGAGCTTGCCGGGAGTCCGCTGGAACATTGCCGAGAGATCGTCGGAAGTTCGCTGGAAGATTACGAACTTGTTTAGCTTACAATATGCCTTAGATTTCGTAGTTAGCACATAATTGGGTTTGGATTTGGGCCAACCCAATTAGGGGCCAGTTGGGCCCATGTAAGGATTGTGTTGGGCTCAATGAGAGGCCCAAACAATGCCCCAAGAAGTGACACAGTCTTCGAGACTGTGTCAGGCGGTGGTACCGCCAGTCTGGGCAGTGATACCGCCCAGTGCAATGTTAGTGTCAGACTGACACTAGCAGTGGTATCGCCCAGCGTAGGCGATGGTACCGCCCGTACCTAGGAAACCCAAGATGAGATGTTTTTAGGCTCCAAGTTTGAATCAACTTAAAGCCTATAAATACCCCTCTCATCCCTGGTTAACATACATAAGCACAAAGAGTTTAAAAACATCAAAACATTATAGAAATCTCTTGTGAGAATCCTCCTCTAGTCTAAGTGTTAGAAAAGTTTGAGAGAGGAGTGAGTGCTTGTAAATGTTGACTCCTAAACTTGTGAAAAGGAGAAGAGGGGTGTAAGAAGGAGGTTGATCTTCACCTATTAAAAAAAGATCGATAGTGGATGCCGGTGGCCTCGATAGAAGAGGAATCGGAGGAGTGGATGTAAGTCACGATGACTGAACCACTATAAATCGGTTTGCATTTCTGTTTTGCTATTTATCTTAACTATAAATTGCCTTCCTTGCTTTACATCAACTATACTTCCATATGCTTTCAATTTAAAGATCTTTCTGAAACGGTTTTCGTTGAAATCAAATTTTATCATATGAAGGTTTTTTGAACCGACATAATTTTTACCGCTGCACTAATTCACCCCCCCTCTTAGTGTCAACCCCGATCCTAATAGTTATTTCACTCTTGACCCAATTATCCCAAAAGTGATGCCACCATCTCACTGTAGTCAGCAACTCAACCATCATTGGCACCGACGACCAATAGGAGACCCCAACAAGATAAAATGAGATAACAAAGCAATACCATGCCCTGGTTCATGGATAAGATTTCCTTGTTCAACCAACTATCTTTCTCAATGGTAGAGGTCAAGGACATCAACCATGATGACCTTCTCAGCCACCACAACCCGTAAGCTAACGTCAACCAAGACTTTAGAAGCGATGGTGGCAAAAAGTCCATCACCCTCAACTAGCTCTTTAAGTGTGTTAGTGACTCATAGCATCGATGTCACCAAGAGTGATTGCTACGCCTCCCTAAAGCACCATATTCTTAAGCTAGATGATTTTGTCTCCAAAGGTAATGTCGGCGACCACTTGGCCTTCTGCCTCCATCCCTTTCATCCTTGTCTTCACTAGTCTCTCATACAATGTGAAGAAGCACTAAAAACTATCACCACCACTTGGCCTACTCGGCCACCATAGCCCTCGAGCTAATGCCAACCAAGATCTGGAGACAATGAATGTAGAAAGTCTATCACCCTTGGCCAGCTCTTCAAGTGCATCGACGATGTTGTGGAGAGCGATGGCTATGCCTCCCTAGAGCACCAGGTGTTAGGAAATCTTGGGGGCGACATCACATGTGCAGCGGAAGAACAGAAAATAAAATCACCAATTTCCCAAATATTTGTTCGTCGTTGTGTGAAGATTGGGCGCAAAAATCCACAAAACTTAAAACTATGTATAGTAAAGATTGTGTTACCTAGGGAGATCGTATATCTCTGAATCCTTATAGATCTTTAGGAGAGGGTGAAGGAGGTCAAGCGCCCTCCTCTCTAGCGGTGATCCACACAGTAGGGCTGCGACGACGCTCCTCAAAACTCCAGGCCTGCTCTAAGGTGGAGAGAAGGAGGAGAATAGGAGAGGCAAGCAAAAGGCTCTAGCCTATGAACCACTAAATCCCTCTTATTTATAGAGGTCCCCTGTCAACTTATCCTTAATGGATCCTCCCCTATTGGGTATTGGATCTCCATTCAACTACCAAAGCCTCTTAGATTAGTGGATCTCTATCCAATAATCTTTTATAAGCTCTTATTGGATCTCATCCATAGGATCCAATAATTTAGGGGCTTATTGGATATCCAATAAGATAGGGGCTCTAGCGGATATCTCATATCTGAACCTCTACTCATCGCAATGCCTACCATATGTGTGTGACCCT
>LVTN01001268.1:7203-18226 GCA_001649415.1 Musa itinerans
TACATCATGCTAGCTAGCAAATTAGAGATGTTCAAGAAAGCAACTCTTGCTTCTTGAAATATGCAAGTTGCAAGCTAGCAAATTTTTGCTTCCTTTGCAATGTTTGAGCTAGTAGTTTTGCTTCCATTGCAAAGTGCAAGTTAGCATGTTTTGCATCTTAAGATAGACAAGATAGCACTTTTGGTATGCAAATTTATAGTATGCAAGCTATCAAATTTTACACATAAAAAAGTTAGCAAAATTTTACATCTTTTAAGATGTGCAAGATGGACTATTTTGCCTCTTTTTGAAATGTATAACTTGGCAAACATTGCTTCTCTTGAGATTTGCAAGATAGTAAGTTTGCCTCTTTTCGAATTGTGCAAACTGGCAAATTTGCTTTCTAGCAAGTTTTGCTACCTCTTTATCATTGTTAAAAAGAAGGGAAGACCCTTTACATCAATTTTCAAATTATGACAAAGGTAAATAGCATAGATGAAAATTCAAGTCATGAATGTCAAAAAAATTATTTTATCATGAATATTTCATCATTGCATGCATCATTATCACAAGTTAAAGTATTGTATGCATAATACCAAATCATCATATATATAAAATATAAAATCATCATTACATGCATGATTCCAAATCATCATTCTAGAGTATTATTTTTAGAAAATGATAATTATTGATTTTCACATTATTTCAAAAATCATAGTGTTGTATGCATTTTTATCTAAGGGAAAAATCATTGTGTTGCATGCATCATTTCAAAACATTTCAAGCTATACAAGCCATAAATACAAAGATATCATGTCATGAAAGATAAGACATCTTAAATTATAAAAGACATGATTCATATAGTAAATCTCTTCTTTAAATAAAATGTCAAAAAATTGTAGGTGTACAAAGAAGAGATCTTGAAAAAGAAATCTCATGTAATTCCAAGAAATCAAGATCATGATTTTGATAAAACTCATTCAAATTCAAATCATTAAAAATATTTTAAAAATCATTTTTAGGAGATTCACAAAAGTGATACAAATTGATTCATTAATCTCCTTCTTGGAAAAATCGATAAAACAGAGAAATTTTTTTAAGAAAAAGCTTTCCTCTTTTTAGTTTGTTTAATACAAGCATGCCTTTGTCCTTTTTATGCCAAAAAATATATATATCATCAATCGTTTAGGATGGAAAAATAAAATTCGTCATAAAAACTATCAAGATCAATAAACCATAAATTACTTGAAAATCATCATGAATAATTTTGAAATTTATTAAGCATGATCATTATGCATGACATGAAAACATGGTTTCAAAATATTTAATATTTTCATTACATAATTACATCATTATGCATCATCGAAATTGATTTCATAAAGCATTTTTCTTTTTAGGTGAATCAACTTTTCATGCTTGGTTTTCCATAAAAAAGCCATGCATCATCATTAAGCATGATATCAAACTTCTTAATATTTTCATCAAGTATGGTTTCACTCAAATTCGGAAATCATCAAGGTACACATTATTTATTCTTGAAAAATCATACATATGATCATTATTGGATTTAAATCTAACATTTTATTTCATTATAAAACATACAATTTTCATTATCATTTTCAAAATTACTAGCATGATTATAATTTTTGTATTTTCATTTTTAAACATGCAATTTTCAAGAAAAATAATTATTCAAAAAAAATAAATGCATCATAAAAAGCATCATGTGATTTCGAAATAAATTAATGGGGTTTCGATTACCTCATCCTTGAAAACCGTTAAGGCATAGTTTGTCACCTCGCCTTTGTTGGATTGTCCTTCATCTTCGGATGAGCTCGTTTCGTCCATTGGCAGCTTCTTCTTGCGTTCATACCAAGTAGCTCCATTATTTTTGTTCTTTAATTTTTGTTTAATTAACTTTTTAAAGTTCATGAGTAGTTCAAGTTCACCATCACTTGAGCTTATGCTCGAGTGGTCTTCATGTGTTCTAAGTCTGAAATCCTTCCTTTTCTTTGGAAGGTGGTTCTCAAGTTCTTTACGTGCATTGCACGTCATTTCATAGGTCATCAAGGACCCTATTAGTTTTTCGATTAGAGATTGGTTCAAGTTTTTCGATTCTTAAATAGCTATTATTTTTGAATCCCAACTCTTATTAAAAGAACGTAAAATCTTGTTTACAAGTTTAAAATCTAAAAAACATTTGCCAAGAGCTTTTAAACCATTGACGACATCTATAAAATGGGTGTACATGTCAACAATGGTTTCACTCTGCTTCATTTGAAAAAGTTCAAAATCGTGTATCAAAAAATTTACTTTAGAATCTTTTAGACTACTTGTGCCTTCGTGTGTGATTTCAAGAGTGCGCCAAATATTGAAAGCCGTTTCGCATAAAGAAACCCGATTAAACTTCGTTTTATCTAAGTCACAAAATAAGGCATTTATGGCCTTTGCATTTAGAGAAAACATCTTCTTCTCCAAATCATTCCAATGGTTCATTGGAAGAGAAGACATTTGAAAACCGGATTCGGCTATATGTCATAAATCTAAATCCAAAGAAATCAAGAAAACTCTCATTCGAGTTTTCCAATAAGTGTAGTCCGTCCCATTGAAAAAGGGAGGACGAATGAGAGAGTAACCCTCTTGAAAGGCGAAATGAGCCATTTCTCTTGGGTGTTAAACCAATTGAGAAATAACGAGGCTCTGACACCAATTGTCAGGATCGAGAGTCCGAGGTCAGCACTAAGAGGGGGGGTGAATTAGTGCAGTGGTAAAAATTATGTCTTCAAAAAACTTTGTACGATAAAAACTGTTTCCGATGAAAAATCAATTTCGGAAACTTAACTTAAAAGCATACGTAATGAAGTGAAGGCAATAAGCACTTAAGGAGGTTTGCAGTAAGGTAATAGCAAGAATAAAATACAAACCAGAGAACATAGCAGTTTTATAGTGGTTCGGTCGTCGTGACCTACATCCACTTCGTCGATTCCTCTTCCATCGAGGCCACCGGCATCCACTATCGGTCTTCCTTCAAAATGCGAAGACCAACCACCTTTTACAACTCGATTCTCCTTTTACCGGGTTTAGGAGATAACCCTTACCACTTTCTCCTCTCTCAACCTATTCTAACACTTAGAACTTTTGAGAGGAGTTTCACACAAGATTGCAGCAGCGTTTCTTTCTATTTTTACTCTCAAGTCTTATATACTTTAACCAGAGATGAGAGGGGTATTTATAGGCTTCAAGTTGATTCAAACTTGGAGCCTAAAACTTTCCCATCCCGGGTTCCTTGGGCACGGGCAGTACCACCACCTGCGTTGGGCGGTACCATCGCCTAGTGTCAGTCTGACGCTGACACTGCCCTGGGCGGTACCACCACCCAGGTCTGGCGATGGTGTTGTGCTGGGTGGTACCACCGCCCAGACTAGCGGTACCACCGCCTGGCACCCTGTCAGGGGCAGTACAACTGCCCAGACTGGCGGTACCATCGCTTGACACAGTCTCGAAGACTATGCCACGACGGTGAGACTTCTAGGGGCACTGTTTAGGCCTCTTATTGGACCCAACATAGTTCTTACATGGGCCTAGCTAGCTCCTAATTGGGTTGGGCCAAATCCAAGCCCAATTACGTGCTAACTACGAAATCCTAAGATAATTGTTAAGCTATTTAGGCCTCTTATTGGACCCAACATAGTTCTTACATGGGCCTAGCTAGCTCCTAATTGGGTTGGGCCAAATCCAAGCCCAATTACGTGCTAACTACGAAATCCTAAGATAATTGTTAAGCTAAACATGTCCCTCTATCTATTCTTCCGGTGAACTTCTGACGATCTCTCGGCAATGTCGGCAGACTCCCGACAAGCTCTTGGACTTTGTGACGATCTTCTTAGCGAGTTCCAATGAGCTTCTTTGGCAAGCTCCGAGATTTCTCGGTTGTTTCCGCCAGAACTTCCGACGAACGTTTGGACTTTCGACGAACTCTCGAACTCCCAACGATGTCGCGTCCTTGACTCCGGGACTTTATTTTGCTTCATATCTTGCTATTGTAGTTAATCGTGCACATGTAAAACACACTTTGATCTAGACAATTAATACTAAACAATAATCATGTTGTCCGGCATGTCATTGGTCCCTCGACGCTTCGTCCGATTCTTCGACGCACCGTCCTCTCCTGCAGCCAATTGCCCAATCGGCCAATTGACTCCGCAACTCCGATATCCTTCGCGTAATGTCTGCTCTTCTTAGCCCGGTGCCCGAATCCACGGCCCGAAGCCTTCTGTCAATACGTCGATTGATCCACCGGCTCGACGTCCAATCTTCTGACATGTTCCTCCAACCCAACATGATTCTTCCTGCTTTAATTGTCTCATCTTGATTGAAGCATCCTGCATCACTCAAAATGCAGATTAAAACATAAACACATATCAATTGGTTTCATCATCAAAATATGAGATTCAACACTAGGGACTATAGTGTATTGGCCTAGTACGTATGCAATCGATGAGTCGAGTGAATTATTATGGTGATAATAATTCATTGAGCCAAAAGGAGTTCTGATAGGTATGACTCACGGCTTATTTGATATTAGGCCTAGAGAGTCACACACATATGGTAGGCATTGTGATGAGTAGAGGTTTAAATATGAGATATTCGTTGGAGCCTCTATCTTATTGGACATCCAATAAGCCCCTGAATTATTGGATCCTATGGATGAGATCCAATAAGAGCCAATTAGAGATTATTCAATAGAGATCCACTAATCTAAGAGGCTTGGGTAGTTGGATGGATATCCAATACCCAATAGGGTAGGATTCATTAGGGTTAAGTTGATAGGGGACCTCTATAAATAGGAGGGAACCAATGATTCATAGGCTAGAGCCTCTTTTGGTTGTCATATCCGATTCTCCTCCCCTTCTCCATAGATATCCGGCCTGGAGATTTGAGGAGCATCATCATAGCCCTACTATGTGAATCACCAATAGAGAGGAGAACGCTTGACCTCCTTCACCCTCTCCTATAGATTTATAGGGATTTAGGGATATACGACCACCCAAGGTAACACAATCTTTAATATACGTAGTTTTAAGTTTCACGAATTTTTTGCACCAATCTTCGCACGATAACAAATACATCTTTGAAAAATTTAGAGATTTTGTTTTATGTTCTTCCGCTGCGTATGTGATATCGCCCCTTTTAGGATCAAGTTGGCACTAAGAGGGGGGGGGGTGAATTAGGGTAGTGGATTAAAACGTCAGTTTAAAATTTTTGGTACATTAAAAATGATCTTGAAAGATAACTTGAAAGTATGTTTGATCGTAAGGGTAGTGAAAGCTAAGTAAGAAGGGAGTGAAGCTATTGCAACGTAAGTAAATAGCAATAATAGAAATGCAAACCATAATTTATAGTGGTTCGGTCGGTGTGACCTACATCCACTTCCGATTTCTCCTCCGTCGAGGTCACCGGTGTCTACTATTGGTCTTCCTTCAATAAGAGAAGACTAACCACCTCTTTACAACGCTTTCTGCTTTTCACGGGTTTAGGAGATAACTCTTACAAGCCTCATACCTCTCTTGAATGATCTCGACTCTTAGAAAGGGAGGAGGACTCTTACACTTTTACAATACTTTAACACCCCAAGAATTCAAGATTATGTTAACACTTTCATGCCCTCTAATGTAGAAAAGGGTGGGGTATTTATAGGCCCCAATGGCTTCTGAATTGGAGCCAAAAAGTGTCACATCTCCAGATTTCGGGGTAATGGCGGCACCACTGTCATTATTGGGCGGTACTACCGCTTGCAGACTGACACTAGGCAATACCACCATGTAGTTTGGGCGGTACGATCACCTAATAGGGCTCGAAAACTGAGCTTTGGCGGTACCACCGTCTGACAACATTAAATATCGACGGTACCATCGCCTAGTCTGGGCGATACCATCGCCCAAAGCACTTGGGAGACCGAGTCCCAAGCGGTGCCATCGCCGGCCATGACTTCAAGTGCTGAATGGGCTATTCAATCGGCCCAATTCAGCCCTATTAAGGGCCCAGTTGGCCCATAACTGAGTTAGTAGGATCACCTCCCAATCCTAACTCAACTTAAGGTCTAACTATGATTAAGGCAAACAATCACTGTCTGGTATGTCAATTTTTCTCTCGGCGAACCTCTGACGAACTTTTTGCCGAGTCTTCCGACGAACTCCCGACAAACCCTCAGCGAACTCCCGATGAACTCTCGGCGATCTTCCAACGAACTCTTGACGATCTTTTGACGAACTTTCAGTGAGCTCCCGATGTTAGGATCAAGAGTGAACTAAGAGGGGGGGGGGTGAATTAGTGCAATAGAAATCTTTTACGATTTCAGAAAACTTATTTTGATTAAAGTTGATTCAACAAGAATGGTTTCAACTCAATCCTTTTCGGAAGAACTTTGAACTTGAAACCTTTCGTGAAAGAGCAAGAGAAGACTAAGGTGAATTGTAGCAAAGTAAAGTGCACAAATGAAAAGCGTCGATTTTGTAAGGTCTTCGTACGATTAAAGCCGATCTCGAAAAATGTTAACATCAAAGCGTATGTAAACGTAGTTAAGGCACAGTAAGGAGGAGAGGCAGTTTGCTATAAGGGAAAGTTATTCAAAGTAAATGCAAACTGAGATTTTAGAGTGGTTCGGTCAACGTGACCTACATCCACTATCGGCTTCCTCCTCCGATGAGATCACCGACGTCCACTAGAGGCCTTCCTTCAATAGGCGAAGGCTAACCACCTTTTTACAGCTTTTCTCCTTTTGCCAGGCTTAGGAGACAACCCTTACAAGTTTCACTCATCTCTTGAATGATCTCAACACTTAGAAAGAAGGAGGAGAACTCTAGCTTTTTACAACACTTTAAGGCCTCAATGACTCATGATAATGTCAAGTTTTCATGAGCTTTCATGCAAGAAAGGGTGGGGTTTTTATAGGTCCCAATAAGTTCAAAAATGGAGCCTAAAAGTGTCCATTCCCGGATTTTCGGGGTCCTGGCGGTACCACCGCCATTATTGAGCGGTACTACCACTTGTCATCTGTCACTGGGCAGTACTACCACTTAGTTTGGGCGTTATTACCAATTGACAGTGCTCGAAGATCGAGCTCTAGCAGTACCACCGCCTAATAGGGGCGATACCACCGCCTGATAGGGGTGGTACCACCACCTAGAAATCCTGGGAGATTGAGTCTCCCAAGTGGTGCCACCGTCGGCCAGGATTTCAAGGGCCAAATGGGCTATTCCATTCAGCCCAATTTGGGTCTATTAAGGGCCCAGTTGGCCCCTAATTAAGTTAGTGGGATTATCTCCCAATCCTAACTTAATCTACACTCTAACTAAGACAATTAAGACATGATTACTGCAATTCATGTTCCGTTGCGTCAATCGCCTCTTCCGGCGAACATCCGACGAACTCTTGGCAATGCTCCGGCGGACTCCCGGCAAGCTCCTGGACTTCGCGATGATCTTCTTGGCGAGTTCCGACGAGCTTCTATGGCAAGCTCCTGGACTTCTCGGATGGTTCCTGTAGAACTTCTGACGAACGTTCGGACTTCTAACGAACTCTTGTACTCCCAACGTGATCTTGATCTTGACTCCGGCACAACACCTGTTGCATGTCTTACTACCATCGTAGTTAATCCTACACACTTTTCTCAACATATAGATTAGATCAACAAATGACAATTGACTTCATCATCAAAATCCAAGATTCAACACCCGACACACTTTCGGTACATAGTCCAAATCTTCGACTCCGGCTCATCATCTGCTTTATGCCTTACCGCTATCATAGTTAATCCTACACACTTATCTCAAACACATAGATTAGTTATCAAACAATTTTACCAATTGATTTCATCATCAAAATCTAAGATTCAATAATCTCCCCCTTTTTGATGATGACAACCAATTGGTAACAGAGTTAACCTTAACTCCCCCTATCTATATGCCATACTTGAGAGAATACAAACTTGAATTCACAACCTTGAATTCAAGCTTTAATTGATTTTAATTAGAAATCACATACATTGTGCATCATCATAGTTTTAAGTCATCAAGATATTAAATGCACAATTTCATCACTTCATTCATGATAAAATGCTTCGGGCATAGCCTTACATGAAATATCATCATGATATAATTTGTATGATAGCATTCAAAAGTTCATAATATTAAGAATCCAATATTGCATAATTGTATGGTAGCATTAAAAATTCTCAGCATTAAAGAGATCATAACAACAAAGTGAACACAACATCAAAAGTTCACAACATTAAAGGTTTTCAACATAGAAGAGATCATAACATCAAAGTGAATACAACATCAAAAATTCACAACATTAAAGTGAGAGATTCCATCAACTTCTCCTCCTTTGTCATCAGCAAAAAGACATACACAGTTATTTAGGTGGTGGTAAGTCAAAATAGCGAAACAAAGTATTAAGTTGTCCATGAATCTACTGCAACTCAGTTAAAATTTGATCTTAACATTGTTCAAATCGATCCATTCGAGTCCCTATGTCATCGGTAGATGAGGAGGGTGCTTACTTTATTGGAAGTGTTGTCTCAAAGGGACTAGTAGGAGGAGATTGATTTCTCCTAAATATTGGTGTTTCAGGTTCTAGATCAAGTGGGAGGGGATCAGTCCTTCTAGGCAATCTACTCCATGTCCCATTTCTGACTATACATCTTAATCTTCGTAGCAGGTTTCTATTTATGATGTTGAACCTATCTAGTTTCAATATTTCTTCATCAGGTGGAATGGCTGTCATATGCATGGATTAGTCTAGTGATCAAGCCACCATATAGAAGCATCATATCCTTTTTTGATAGTTCGATCATGTTTTGTTGTATTAGATAACCAAAATAATTGTTATGTCCCTTCATAATCTAATACATCGTTCCTAATTCTATTTGACTAACTTCATCATGATGATATTATTTTGGGAGTATAATACTTATCAAGATGTGATGAAGCAATTTGATGTTGAAAGGTAGTAAATGTTCACAACTTTTAGGAAGAATAGACAAGTTTTGATTACCAAAAATTGTACCTAAGGCATCAGAATAAGTGGTTCCAACTGATTCTTCATCCCATTGTTCGCTAAAGTAACAACCTCTACTTTTCTCAGCAATTCCTATGAGGTTACAAATTACGCTATCCGTAATGGGTATATGATATCCTAAGAGATAAGTGGAGACCCTATCGTGTTCATCTACATGCAAGTTGTTGTAAAATAACCTAACAAGTCTAGGATAGATAGGTTCACTTATTTGAAGGATTGGAAGGATATCTAGGTTAGCAAACCATTGAATTAGTTCCAAATTGCCCAATTCCTCTAAATCTATCTATTTCCCTTTATGAACATTTCTAGACTCTATGGTTGAAAATTTGAGGGCATATTGAGGAGAATAAAAAAGAAGGGAGTCATAGGTTTCATCTAATCTCCTCTTCCCTTTGTCCCTTCAGGATCTTCTAGAAGTCTAGGAGACTACATTTATTAAGAACAAATGAGAGGAAAGAACAAATAATGCAAAGAAGGAAACAATTTGGTTTAGAGATTATCTTAGTAGTTTATCCTTCTTGTGATCACCAAGAGGGAGTTTGAGATTGATCCTTAATTTAGTAGAGAATGAGGATTCTTTTGAGTTACTAGAGGGAGAGCAAGAGGAATAAGGGATTTAGGGCTTTTTGGAGAGGTGTAGAGTGAGTTGGGGTCGGTTCTACCGCCAGCCCTAACTTGTCTTTATATAGGGCAGGTTGCGGGCGGTGGCACCGCCAGCAGGGCGGTGCTACCACCTACAAGCAATGACCACTAGCGGTGCTACTGCCAACTGGGCGGTGCCACCACTTACAAGCTGTGAGCATTGGCTGCATTGTGGTGGAGTGCAGATTTGTGTGGTGCCGACATTATGTGGTTCCATCATACAAGATCTTTATCATTATGTGGTGCACACACTTATTTACACAAACATTATATAAGATTTTTGAAGTTATACTTTCGTAAGAGGAGAAAATTTGTATATCAAATTATTCTTCATTTAAAGGTTTTGTAAAGAAATCGGCCAATTGATGTTTCATATCAATGAATTCTAAGATTACATCATGATTATTAACATGATCTTATATAAAGTGATGCCTAATGTCAATATGTTTAGTTCTAGAGTGTTGAATAGGATTTTTCGTTAAACATATTGTACTTGTGTTATCATATTTTAGGGGAATATTCTTAAGATAAATTCTATAATCTTCTAATGTATTTTTTATCTATATGACTTGTGCACAACATGCACTAGATGCTATGTATTCGGCTTCGGTCGTAGATAGTGCAACCGAGTTTTGTTTCTTGGAAGACCAAGAGACAAGTGCATGACCTAAGAATTGACATGTTCTGGATGTGCTTTTTCTATCTAATCTATATCCAGCAAAATTCGTATCAGCATAAGCAATTAATTCAAATTTTTCAGATTTTGGATACCATAATCCTAGATTAGTGGTTCCTTTAAGATATCCAAGAATTCTTTTAACTGCTTTAATATGAGATAGCTTAGGATTAGATTTAAACCTAGCACAAAGTCCTACGCTAAACATGATGTCCGGTCTAATTATAGTGAGGTGTAGTAAACTACCTATCATACCTCTATAAGCTTTTTGATCAAAGCTTTCTCTACTTTCTTCAATGTCAAACTTAGTGGAGGTACTCATAGGAGTATTGATAGCCTTTGAACTATCTATATTAAACCATTTTAGCAAGTCTAATACATATTTTGTTTGACTAAGAAAAGTATCATTACTAACTTGTTTGATTTATAAGCCTACAAAAAATGTTAGTTCTCCCATTAAACTTATTTCAAACTCTAGGCTCATACTCTTGGCAAATGATTCTCATAGAGATTCATTTGTAGAACCAAAAATAATATCATCAACATAAATTTAAACAACAAGAAAATTATTCTCAAAATTTTTAATAAACAATGTAGTATTGACCTTGCCTTTAGAGAAATTATTTTGGATAAGAAAGGAGCTAA
>LVTN01001268.1:31988-48566 GCA_001649415.1 Musa itinerans
AGACTAGTAAGATCATAAAAAAATTGGAGGAAGCACCAAGCTCCGTGGCTCATTACAATTGGGACTCAAAAGAATTACGCTATAAGGGACGCATTATGCTTGTGACAAATTCTACTTGCATCTTCACGAGCAGATTTTGGATAGAGTTATTCCATATGTAGGGTACTAAACTGAAAAGGAGTATGGCATATCACCCACAAACTGAAGGCCAGACGAAAGTTGTAAACAGATGCTTGGAGATAGCCCAAAGCCACCCACCAAATATGACTACCCAAGGAGAACTTCAAACCCAGCCAAGTGCCATTATTGATCGATGGATCGTGACTCGATGATGACGACCCACTACTAAAGTGCTAATAGAGTGGGCGAACCTACCAATAGAAGATGCCTCTTGAGAGAACTATGACGACTTGATGATCAAATTCCCAGAATTCATGAATCGTCAACCTCGAGGACAAGGCTGATTTGAAGAGGGCAGGTCTGTTAGGACTCTAGCTAGGAGAGTCCTAATTGAGAGGGACATTCATGTAAGACCTACCTAAGCCAACCTCTATTAAAGAGGTAAAGAGGCCGGCTAAGGTTAGGAGTTTGTTTCTTAGAGAAGAATTAGGAGTTGTAAAGGAATAAGGAGTCTTGAGTAGGAGTCATATTAGGTGTTGGTTAGAAGTAGGAGTCTTGAGTAGGAGTCATATTAGGAGTTAGGATTTAGAAGCCCTATAAATAGCCATGTATTCCTTATCTTTTCATAAGCAATAGATGAATCTTTTCTACAGCCTTTGAGCAGTAACTTGGAGGGAGGAACCCCTATAGAGTTCCAAGGAGGCCGATCCCCTAAAGAGATCAACCCCAAGTTTAGAATCTATAAGGGTTCTAACACACCGCTTGCGTTGGGCGGTAACACCGCTAGTGTTAGTCTGACATTGACACTGCACTGAGTGGTACCACCGCTTGGGATGCTGTGCTAGGTGGTACCACCGCCTGGAACCTTGCTAGGGGCGGTACAACTACCTAGACTGGAGGTGCCACCGCCAAGCACAATCTCAGAGACTATGCCACGATGGTGTCACCTCTTAGGGCATTGTTTGTGCCTCTCATTGGGCCCAACACAATCCTTACATGTGCCCAACTAGCCCCTAATTGGGTTGGCTCAAATCCAAACCCAATTATATGCTAACTACGAAATCTAAGACATAATCTGAGTAAGATAAGTCCGATTTCTTCCAGCGATCTTCCGGCGAACTTCCAACGATCTCTCAGCAATGTTCCGACGGACTCCCGGCAAGCTCCTAGACATCACGACGATCTTCTTAGCGAGTTCCGACGAGCTTCTCTAGCAAGCTTCGAGACTTCTCAGCTGGTTCCGACAGAACTTCCGACGAACGTTTGGACTTCCGACGAACTCTCGAACTCCTAATGAAATCTCATCCTTGACTTCGAGACTTCATTTTGCTTCATGCCTTGCTATCGTAGTTAATCCAGCATATGTAAAACACACTTCGATCTAGACAATTAATACTAAGTATTAATCATATTGTTTGGCATGTCATTGGTCTCTTGATGCTTCGTCCGATTCTTCGGCGCATCGTCCTCTCTTGCAGCCTATTGCCCAATCGGTCAGTTGACTCTACAACTCCGATATCCTTGGTGCAATATCCGCTCTTCTTGGTCTGATGCCCAAATCCATGGCCCGAAGCCTTCTATCAATACGTCGACCGATCCTCCGGCTCGACGTCCAATCTTCTGACATGTTTTCCTCTATCACAACATGATTCTTCTTGTTTTAATAGTCTCATCCTGATCGAAGCATCCAGCGTCACTCAAAACACAGATTAAAATATAAACACTTATCAATTGGTTTCATCATCAAAATCCGCGATTCAACATCTTTTCCTACCCACTTTCTTGCCTAACTATACAGGAAAGAGCAGGGTATTTATAGGCCCCAAATAGATTCAAATTTGGAGCCCAAAATTTAAATCCCTGAGATTTCAAGGTATGGGCGGTACCACCACTTGCACTGGGCAATACCATCGCCTGTAGCTTGACACTGGAAGGTACCACCACCTGACACATCATACTAGGCAGTACCATTGCCCAATTTAGTGGTACCATCACCTGATAGCTTCGGAGACCGAGTTTTTTGAGTTTTCCAACTCACAAGTGGTTTCACCGCCTGTTTTAGCGGTGCCACCGCTTGTTCTGGTAGTGCCACTGCCTAACCCAACTTTTGGGTCACTGAATAGGCCTCCCAATGAGCCCAAATCAGTCCTAATTTAGGCCCAATTGGCCCTTAATTGAGTTAGCATGATTACATTAAAAGCTAACTCAATTAGCCCTCTAAACTACTTCAATCTTAGACAAATGATTACAAAACATGAATCATTTGTCCGGCATGTCATTGGTTCACCGACGCTTCATCTAATCCTCCGGCGCATTGTCCTCTTTTGTGGCCTTTTGCCTAATTGGCATGTTGACCTCCGCAACTCCGATCTCCTTGGCGCAATGTCCGCTCCTTTGGCTTGATGCTCAAATTCATGGCACGAAGCCTTCTGCCGACACGTCGACCGATCCTCTAGCCCGACGTCTAATCTTCTGACATGTTCACTCCAACTCAATGTCCAATTCCTCTTACTTTAATCAATTTGCCTCTTCTGGATCGTAGCTAGTCTTACATCACTAAAAACATAGATTATATCACAAACTCATCAATTGATTTCATCAGCAAAATCCGATATTCAATAATTATTTCTATCATCCCGAGGACCAAAAGGTCTTTATAGCCAAGAGAGCGGTATTCTATGAGAAGGAATACATTCTTGGTGGAAATAGTGGGAGCGTGATAGAGTTGAGCGAGGTTGGAGAACCTAGCTCAAGTACCACTCCACAGCTCAAGTTTGTTCAAGTACCTAACACATAAGTTCTGACTTTACGTAGGTCCGATAGAGTATCCCATCCTTTTGAGAGATATGTGGAACATATTAGAGGAGAGGATGTTGATGATATTGATCCTCAGACCTACGAGGAGGCTATTACGAGTATAGACTTCGGGAAGTAGCAAGAAGTCATGAATTCTAAGATAGATTCCATGTACTCCAACAAGGTTTGTAACCTAGTTGATACACCCGAGGGTATTGTACCCATCGGTTACAAGTGGATCTGTAAGAAGAAGATAGGAGTAGATGAAAACGTAGAGACCTATAAAGCAAGGCTATGGCTAAGGGGTATCGTCAAAGGCAAGGTGTTGACTATGACCAAACCTTCTCACCCATAACCATGCTAAAATCCATCCGAATACTATTGGCTATTGCAACACACTATGATTATGAGATCTGGCATATAGATGTGAAAATCATATTCCTAAATGGCAACCTCAAAGAGGAGGTGTATATGATACAGCCTGAGGGATTCGTGTCCAAGGAGTGCCCAGATAAGGTGTGTAGGTTGCTTAGGTCCATTTATGGACTAAAGCAAGCTTCTCGAAGTTGGAACATAAGATTTGATGAGACAATCAGATCTTATTTCTTTGTTAAGAATGAAGATGAGCCTTGTATATATAGGAAGGTAAGTGGGAGCCCTATCACCTTCTTGGTGTTATATGTGGATGATATCCTGATCATTGGGAATGATATAGGAATGTTATCCATAATAAAGACTTGGTTATCTAGACACTTCTCCATGAAGAACTTAGGGGAAGCATCCTATATCAAGGTGATTCATATCTATAGAGATATATCCAAGAGGATGCTTGGTTTGTCCCAGTCCAGGTACATACACACTATTATCAAAAGGTTTGGCATAAAAAATTCTAAGAGTAGTTTCATATAGATAAGACATGGGATATCGCTTTCTAAGAGTATGTCCCCAAAGACTCTTGAAGAAAGGGCAAACATGGATAGGATACCCTATGCCTCAACGATAGGGTCTATCATGTATGTCATACTATTTACCTGGCCTAATATAGTGCATGCTCTGAGTGTCACGAGTAGGCATCAGGCAGATCCAGGCTTGGAGCACTAGAAAGTAGTAAAATGTATCCTTAAGTACTTGCGAAGGACTAAGGATCTTTTATTGGTATATGGTGGTAGTAGCCTTAGGGTTGAAGGCTATATAGACTTGAGTTTCCAATCCAATGTCGATGTTAGAAAGTCGAATTCGAGGTATGTGTACATTCTCAATGGAGGAGCAGTATATTAGAAGAGTTCTAAGCAAAATACTATTGCTGACTCGACCACAAAGGTGAAGTATATTACTACAACAAAGGCAGCAAAGGAGGGAATCTGGGTGAAGAAGTTCATCATAGATCTAGGAGTCGTGCTGGGCAACGAGGAGCTGATTCCCTTATATTGCCACAACAACAGGGCGATTGCTCAAGCAAAAGAACCCAGGTCTCATTAGAAGTCTAAGCACGTTCTGAGAAAGTTCCACCTGACCAGAGAGATCGTGACCTAAGGAGATGTAGTAGTAGAAAGAGTTCCATCCGAAGATAACATCACATATCCACTAACAAAGTCATTGTCTCAGATTATCTTTGAGCATCAAATCACGTGAGATTGCTAGTAATAGGTGCCCTACAAGCCAATCACATGAGTGTTGGCACTGAGATTTTGTTTTTCTGTTCTTCCACTATGCATGTGATGTCACCCCAGATTTCCCAACACATTTATCATACTCATTTTTTAAAATTTCAAATTCATTAGAAAGAGAAGTATGATTTTTTTTAATAATTTATATTTTTTACCAACTAAATTGTATTCATCAAATAAATCATGAAAGGCATTAAGTAATTCATCATAAGGTAAATAAGATTCGTTTGAGTCACTTACCTCATCATTGAGAGTTATTAAGGCATAATTCATCACCTCACCTTTATTGGTTTGCTCCTAATCTTTGGATATACTCGATTCATCCCATGTTGCCTTGAATGCTTTCTTTTTCTTTAGCAGCTTCTTCGATTTATAGCAAGTTGTTGTATTATTTTTAAGTTCACTTTTGGAATTAGTCTTTTTCATGAACTTTTTAATTTTTTTTATCAAAAGTTCTTTATCATTATCACTTAAGCTTTCGCTCGAGTAGTCTTCTATTATTCGAAGTGTCAAATCCTTCATGTTCTTTGGAAGGTAGTTCTCATATTCATCATATTCAGTACAAGTTATTTCATAGGTCATTAAAGACTTAATAAGTTCTTCAAGTAAAAAATTGTTTAGGTCCTTTGCTTCTTGTATTGTTATTACTTTTGGATCCTAACTTTTTGGAAGAGATCTTAGAATCTTGTTTATAAGTTCGAGATTAGAAATATATTTATCAAAAGCTTTCAAACTATTGATGACATCCATAAAATGGGTATATATGTCAATAATAGTTTCGGTTAGCTTCATTCAAAACAATTCAAAAATATGCATCAAAAGATTGACTTTAGACTCTTTAACTCTACTTATGCCTTCATGTGTGATTTTAAGTGTATGCCAAATATCATGCATAGTTTCACATATAGAAATCCGATTAAATTCATTTTTATCTAGAGCACAAAACAAAGCGTTCATTGCTTTAGCATTCAAAGAAAAAGTTTTCTTCTTTAAATCATTTCATTTGTTCATTAGATTAGAAGACTTTTGAAAATCACTTTCGATAATATTCCATAAATTTAAATCCATAGAAAGCAAGAAAACTCTCATTCGAGTTTTTCCAATAAGTGTAGTCCATCTCAATGAACATATGAGGACAAATGAGAGTAACTCTCTTGATTGTCGGAAAAGGCCATCTCTCTTGGGTGTTAAAGTAACGGAGAGAAACATGGCTCTGATACTAACTGTTAGGACCGAAATTGGCCCTAAGAGGGAGGGGGGGGTGAATTAGTGCTTACGTAAAAATTATGTTGATTTGAAAAATCGTTCAATGTAGAAAAACCGTTTCGATGAAGCCCGTATCGAAAAGTGTTTAAGCTTGACTTAAAGTAAATGTAAAGTGAAATGAGCAGCTAAGTAAGCAATAAAATTAAGCAGCAAAGGAAAAGAGTATACTGGATTTATAGTGGTTCAGTCGTCGTGACCTACATCCACTCCCGATTCCTCTTCACTCGAGGCCACCGACTTCCACTACTAATCTTCTTTCCAACGGACGAAGATCAACTACCCATACAACTCTTTCTCATTTTCACAAACTCAAGAGAGAACCTTTACACCCCTCTTTTGCAAGTGTTCCCTCACACACCTCCCTTAGGACTACAACTAAGCTCTAGGATGAGGGACTCTACATTTAAGAGATTACAACCTTGGAATCATAGAGTTTTTGTTCTCCTTTCATGTTTTTGTCAAGCAAGAATTTGTGGGGTATTTATAGACTCCAAATGGCTTCAAAAATTAGAGCCAAAATTTAAAATCTTGAGTTTTCAAGGTACTAGCAATACCACCGCTAGTACTGGGCAGTAACACTGCCTAGTCTAGTAGTACCACCACCTAACACACTCACACTAGGTGATACCTACTAGTCATAGGTGCCCTATAAGCCAATCACGTGAGTGATGGCATGGGTGACTTAGCACGTAGTCTTTTTGCTTATTATTATTATTTGATATTTTATTACTTTATATTGCTTGTTGCATGAATATATTATGATGTCCATCTATTTGTGCAATGGGAATCGGATCGTGATGAGATCATGACAATGAGACCGACTCACCTTTAAACACAGATCCTAAATAATCCTGATCATAGGTTACTCGAAAGGGACATCAAGATAACTAGACAAACTTGAGTGATGTATACCCATCTATATGATGGATACAGTTGGTCTCATAGCTACTCGTGTGGGGACACTAGGGATACAATGCAAGTGCTCATTGGAGAATGAGTTCACTGATTGATCCGCTCGCAGAATGCTGGATGGTTAAAAATACTTAGTTGTTAGACAACAATTTCGTTGTTCCAGTGGTGTACCTGGTCCTTAGACTTAAGACACCAAGGATGTCCTATATGAGTGCTTCACAATTTAATATTAGGCTTATAGGTTTGGATGTTCCAGATCTAGCACAACTAGTTATCGGGAGTGGTAGTCAATCTTATGAGAGCTATTGAGTGTCGATAGAGGATCATCCACTCTTGGTATCATGAGAGGAATATCTCATGTGTTCTTGCTCAGACAAATCCCTAGCCAAGGTCATTCAAATTGAGAGAGAAAGAGTTCTCCGAAAGAATCCGATTAGAGCGAGACTCGAGTAAAAACCGTGTGGGTCTAACAGCACCATACCTAGTATACGATCTTTGAGATATTAGATAGATAAGAGACTATAGGTACATGGTAACTGAAGAAAGATAGGTCTAATGGATTGAATTCCCTTGTATCATTTATGGACCACGACATAATGACCTAGTACATCTGTAGTCGATGAGTGAGTGAATTATTATGGAGATAATAATTCACTGAGCCAAAAAGAGTTCTAATAGCTATGACTCATGACCAGCTTGATATTGGGCCTAGAGGGTCACACACATATGGTAGAGCCAATGATATATTATTGGATAGAGATCCACTAATCTAAGAGGCTTGGGTAGTTGGATGGAGATCCAATACCCAATAGGGTAGGATCCATTAGGGTTAAGTTGATAGGGGATCTCTATAAATAGGGGGGAACCAAAGGTTCATAGGCTAGAGCCTCTCTGGGTTGTCATCTCCTATTCTCCTCTCCCCTTCTTCTCCTTAGATAGTAGACTTAGAGATTTGAGAAGCGTCGCATAGCCCTATTGTGTGGATCACCGCTAAAGAGGAGGGCACTTGACCTCCTTCATCCACTCCTACAAATCTATTGGGATTCAGAGATATACGATCTCCCTAGGTAACACAATCTATCTCTGTTGGGATTCAGGGATATACGATCTCCCTATGTAACACAATCTCTCACACGTGGCTTTTAAGTTTCACGGATTTTGCGCACCAATCTTTGCACAATGGCGAACACATCATTGGAAAATTTAAGGATTTTATTTTTTTGTTCTTCCGTTGTGCATGTCATGTCACCCCCTAAATTTTTCTATAGTGGTATCAGAGCCAGGTTGTTCGTATGAAAGATTGATTTTGAACTACGTGTGTTGTGTTTTAAAGAAGCTTTCGGCATCAAAATCATTGACGCAAAAGCGAGAAAGGGTAGCAACTATTGCTACCCTTGCTGCCCTCACAGATGGCCGTGCTACCATCTATGTACAAGCGCTTGCAAGCAGCGGCCGGTAGCCTATGGGGCGGGTAGCCTACTAGCACTACCTACGGGCGTTGTGCTTGTAACATCTCCCATTTTTGAAAATTTTGTAGATGCTTGTTTGTAAATATGAGGATTAGCTAATAATTCTTTATATTAAATAATTTTATATTAAAAGTTTATGGCTAGGGACCTAAATGTGAATATTAGAAATTTGATATGATTTATAAAAAATTCAGATTTAAGTTAAAGAAAAAAAAATGGTGGACATGTGTCACTAGCTAACCTAAGGTTGGTGCCACCTATGTTTGTTCTAAGGATGACACATAAGCCCTTTCATGCATGCTTAATACCTTGTAACCCTTGTATTAGCCAAACCCAAGTAATTAGATGAGAGATTAAAGAAAAAAAACATAAGTTTCTGCAACCAACGTTGTTTTGAGAAGAAGAAGAAGAAGAAGCTTTGCTTGAGTTTTTGCATCAACTCCCCACATTTGGGAATCAAACTCTTCTAAGGCAAGTGTTCTAACCCCATCCTACAAAAATCCTAATCTCTATTTTCATTTTAATTCTATATAATTTGAAAGATTTCAGTTGAGAACTAGGCATTTCTTTCATTTTGATACAAAGCCATAAATCTATAATTTTTGGTAATCTGACCTCTATGCATTGTTTCGGACCTAATTTTAGTACTAAACTATGATTTAGGAAAAACCTAATCCATTTGAAAGTAGACTTAAAGATCTTTATTTTGATACCTAGATTGAATGATTTGGATTTTAAATTCCTACTAAGACTTATGTTTCAATTAATCCTACAGATTCTGCAAACCAGAGACAATAATTTTTGACCTCTTGTTGCTTAACTGCTTATAACTTTCTACTGAGAACTCAGATTCATGCAAGTATGATTTATTGAAATAAGACTCAAAATTCTTTCTGTTCTCACCTTATTTGAAATTTTTGGAGTAAAATTGCAAACTGAAACACCTATTTTCATCGACCCTATGGGTTCAGTAAAATGGAGCTAATGTTTTCAGACCTTTCTCTATGAAATTATTTGTAACTCCTTGTTCTAAACTCCAATTCATGCAAAACTTATTTAACTAAAACTAAATTGACACATCTTTTGAATAACACCTATTTTGTCTAAATTGGAGTATAATTGGTTATCCAAATAATTCATACAATTTACCTCTCAAATTCTACCAAAATCGAGCTTTGGTCGATTTCGCCTCTTATTGTTTCTTCTCTTTAGAAATTGATTTCGGCAAAAACCCTTACTTTAGTTGAGATTTACATTATTGCTTCAAATTCCTATATATAATTATCCTTTAATTATTTGTATACTAGATTTTATTATGTAAAGTTCATGTTTGTATCGTAATATTTCGTATAGGCACATGCATTCCATTGTTCCGCATATGTTTCGACTTAAATTCATCTCTTCCTGTTTCTTCTCTTTAGAAATCAATTTCAGAAAAAAAACTCTGACTTTAGTTGAGCTTTATATTATTTCTTTAAATTCCTGTATACTCTTATCCTTTAATTATTTGTATATCTGATTTCACTATGTAGAGTTCGTATTTGTATCGTAATGTTTCGTATAGGCACATACATTTCATTGTTCCGTATGTGTTTTTTATGTCCCAATTTTATTATTCACTATCCTTTTGTACTCTAGTGTTTGTGGGATAAATATGAACCTTTGCTAGAAATGGCAAAGGGAGTTATGCTTAGAGCCCGTAATGCTCTACCGGCCCCCTATGTTTTCACTCAAACATGGGTGGATGGAGCTCCTAGATGTGGGAGAATTATGTTTGGTGGTTGTTCAAAAATGGATGGACCATATTATGTTATGATCCCACTTCACGTTCTATATGTTTGACATGATATCCAAAGCTTTGTTTGTGTTTCTATGCATGCTTTGGATAAGAATGAAATGAATGCAACGTCATGTGACATTTGAGCTTATGTTCGGGTTTTGTTCTTTGATATATTCTGAAATGTTTATTTGTCTTTGTTATGCCTTGAAATATACCATATGCCATGGATACGCTCCTTATGCTAATGATTTGCTCTAATTACCTTTCCTCGATTGTATGAACAAAACATGCTTCGAACAAAATAACATTGTAATTCTGCATTCAAACAAAACATGCTTAAGTTTCATCTTGTATCTCTGCTTTGTATTTTGATACTTTATTTGTTTAAAAACTGTCCTCTTTGCTATGGATATGTTAGTCGCTTGTTGAGCTTTATATGCTCACCCTGTTGCTATATAATTTTTTTAGGATAGCTTATCGATCGCTAAAATGTGTAAATTAGGTTGAGGTAGTGGAAAACTAGAAGATTTTAGGGCAAATCTTTCGTACTTGATAGGTTGATGTTGTATAAGTTCCTTTTGTATGTATCAACGATAAATCTAGATTGATGTATCTTGTAAATATTTGAAAAGTACCCCTCATATCGGGATTTTGGGAATGTTAAATTTAAATTATGTAATGATATAAACATATAGTACATGTTGGTTTTTGTGATTGTATAGACTCTCATGCTTATGGATTTATGACGTGGTTATGGTTTAGTTGAGTTGGTTTTGGATTTTGTGAATCATTAAATGATATGATAGTATGATGATAAACTACACAGGTTTTATAAATTGTGGATTATAGAGGTAAATTTTGACTTGAGTGTTTCCTTAGTGGCCTCAAATATATGTTTGGATCCTGGATTATTGTTGAATTATAATATTATTGATTTTGAGTTAGGTTCACACCTCCTGAATAAGGAGGAAATTCAGGGGGCGTGACAAAGGTAGTATCAGAGCATGGTTTGAGGATCACTAAGATATTTGATTTGTTTAATGTGCAAAATACATTGAGGATTAGTAAATTATATCAAGGTGTAATAAACTATAGTGATTAGTGAAAATGTTCTTTGATGTCTTTTAGGGATCTAGAATGAAGAGAACATTTGGTCCTCCTACTTCATATGCTTCGGATTAATTAAGGGGGATGAAATGGTTGATTGGGGATATTAAATTAGAGTGGTGTAGCGGAAGCGTGGTAAACCTAATTCATTGGTGGCAGAATAATGAGTGATGTGAATGAAGAAGATATTTGATGTACGAAATTGTTGTGACGATCAAAAGATTTCTTTTGCTACTTTTGTGTTGGAAGTAGAGGCTAAGCACTAGTGAAAAATAATAAAAATATGATTATGAATGAATCAGAAAGTAATAATAAGAGGGTCAAGATATCTCGATTTGAAAAGAGAAGTCACCACAAAAGACCCAATCATGTGTGAATTACGGGTTAAATTATGAAACTAGTTTATGTTTTCAAGTGATTAGAGCCTATTTTGCTTGTGGAAAGTTAGATCATAAAATAAAAGACTGCCCTTTGAAACAAGAAGAAAGAGTCACTGCCTCCTAAATCATCAGCCTATATCAGAGTGTATGCTATCACTGAATAAGATTCTAAAGCTTCTAAATCAATGGTTGAAGGTATTATCTATGTTTCTGAAAGAATATAAAATTTTGTTTGACCATGGGTCTCATCTATGATTTGATTTATAATATTTTGCTTATCACTTGGGCATTTAACCTAGACCACTAGATTATATGCTATATGTAAATATGACAATTGGGGATTCTTTGATAATGAACTTGATCTGGTCATCTTGTTTGATTTCTATTGGAGAACATGAACTTTTTGTTGATTTAGTTCTCCTAGATATTTGGAGTTTTGATATTATACTTGGTATGGTTTGGGTATCTTCATATCATACAAGTATAGATTGTTATACGATAATGATCACTTTTGCATACTAGATCTTTTATTTTGAGAGCATTGGGTATGCTTTACCTCTTTGCCTGATGTATCCCAAGATGACTTGCCCGGATTACCTCCAGACAGAGATGATGAATTTGCTTTTGATTTAGTCCTTGACGCAATCCCAATATCAAGCCTCTCTACAAAATAACACCATTTAAGTAAGTGGAATTGAAGAAGCAACTACAAGAACTATTAGATAAGGGTTTCATTCAACCCAACATTTTACCATGGGGTGCTCCGATGCTATTAGATTAGAAGAAGGATGGAACATTGAGGCTTTGTATTGATTATAGATAGTTGAATCAGGTGACCATAAAAAACAAGTATCCCCTACCTAGAATTAATGATTTGTTGATCAAATACAGGGTGCACAAGTATTCTCCAAGATTGATCTGAGGTCAAGTTCTATCAGTTGAAGATTAAGAAGGAGGATATCCCAAAAACAACTTTTAGAACTCGATATGATCACTATGAATTCTTAGTAATGCCTTTTGGTTTGACTAATACCCCTACAGTTTTTATGGAACTGATGAATAGGATCTTTTAGCAATTCTTGGATGATTATGTAATTGTATTCATTGATGACATATTAGTGTATTCAAGGAGTAATCAGGAGCATAAGGAACACTTGAGAAATATATTATCTATACTAAGAGAAAAGAAATTATATGCAAAGTTCAGCAAATGTGAATTTTGGTTGAATGAAATTGCTTTCTTAGGCCATGTGATTTCAAGGAAGGGCATATATGTTGATCTAAAGAAAGTAGAAACTGTAGTTAAGTGGGAAGTACCAACAAATGTAACAAAAGTTAGAAGCTTCTTGGGTATAACAGGTTATTACAAGAGATTTGTGGAGGGATTTTCTCTAATCGCTCAACCTCTTACCAACTCACTCAAAAGAATATCAAATTTGTATGGGGTGATGATTGTGAGCAAAGTTTTTAAGAGTTAAAAAGGAGATTGACTAGTGCCCATATTCTCACTATTCCAAGTGGTGATGAGGGATTTATAGTTTATACTAATGCCTCAAGAAAGAGTCTTAGATGTCTTTTGATACAAGAAGGGAAAGTGATTGCTTATGCTTCTAGACAACTAAAGAGTTATGAACTGAATTATTCAACTCATGATTTAGAATTGGTAGCAATTGTTTTTGCTCTAAAGATTTGGAGGCATTACTTGTATGGGCGAACATTTGAAATCTTTACTAATCACAAGAGTTTAAAGTATATTTTTACTCAAAATGAGTTAAATATGAGGCAATGGAGATGGATAGAACTTCTAAAGGATTATGATTATACCATTCGTTATCACCCAGGTAAAGTTAATGTTGTAGCTGATGCACTTAGTAGAAAATCTACAAGTTTTATGGCGACTTTGGTTGTAAAGCAATGGAAGTTATTGGAAGAAAATTATAATTTGAATGTTATGAGAAAAATGCAAGACTCGATGATATTAATGGCCTCCATCCAAGTGCAATATAATCTCATTTAACAAATTAAAGAAGGACAACTACGAGATCGACGCTTAATCTACTTAAGGAATGAAGTAGAAAATGGATTGAAACTGAATTTTCAAGTTTCAGAGGATGGCCTATTGAGATTTAGGGATAGAATGTGTTCCAAATGACCCAGATATCAAAAATCAAATCCTGAGGGAAGGTCATAATTCAAAGTATACCATGCATCCTGGAAGCACTAAGATGTATAGAGATCTCCAAAGTCATTATTGGTGGGAAGGCATAAAGAAGGAGATTGCAATATATGTTTTAAAGTGTTTGACTTGTCAGCAAATCAAAGTAGAACACCAAAGACTTTGAAGTTTATTGCAACCTTTAGATATTCCTGAATGGAAATGAGAATGTGTTACCATGGACTTTATTTCAGAACTACCCCGAACTTCTAGAAAGCATGATGCTATTTGGGTTATCATTGATAGGTTAATGAAATCTGCACATTTCCTACCAATCAATATGACTTATTCTCTTGATAGGCTTGCAGATTTATATATCAATGAAATAGTAAGACTTCATGGTGTTCCAAAGGAGATCATTTCTAACAGAGACTCCAGATTTCTATCTAGATTTTAGAGAAAGTTACAAGAATCTATGGGCACTAAAGTCAAGTTTAGCACTGCTGATCACCCTCAAACTAATGGTCAATTAAAAAGAACTATTCAAACACTTGAGGATTTGCTTAGAGCCTATGTTATGGATTGGAAAGGTGAATGTGATAAAGATATATCTCTTATTGAGTTCACTTATAATAATAGTTATCATTCAAGTATTCAGATGGCTCCTTATGAAGCTTTATATGGGTGAAACTGCAGAACTCCTATACGTTGGGAAGAAGTTGGTGACATAAAGTTATTAGTACCAGACAAAGTACAAGAGACTACCGAGAAAATTCAAGTTATAAAAAAAAAGTTAAAGACTGCTTAGAGTCATCAAAAGAGTTATGCTAATAGCAGAAGACGATATATTGAGTTTCAAGTCGAGGATTTTATATTCCTGAAGGTCTCCCTTTCTAAAGGAGTTGTAAGATTTGGGAAGAAAGGAAAGTTAAGCCCAAGATTTATTAGACCTTTGAGGTTCTTGAGAGAGTTGGTTCTGTTGCTTACAGGATTGCCTTGCCACTATCGTTGTGCCATATCCATGATATATTTCATATTTCAATTATCAGAAAGTATATACCTAATCCCTCTCATATCATTAAGTATAAGCCGATGGTAATCGATAAAGACTTGTCTTATGTGAAAAAGCCCACTCAGATTGTTGATAAGAAGGAAAAGAGAATCGAGTCATCCCTCTAGTTAAAGTGATTTGGAGATATCATTCTGGGGAGGAAACAACCCGGGAGCTTGAGGAAGAAATGAAGAAAGCTTATCCTCATCTTTTCGTTGAATGAGGTATGATAAATTTAGAGGACTAAAATTTTCTTTTAAGGAGGGGAGAGTATAACATCTCCCATTTTTGAAAATTTTGTAGATGCTTGTTTGTAAATATAAGGATTAGCTAATAATTCTTTTGCATTAAATAATTTTATATTAGAAGTTTAAGGCTAGGGACCTAAATATAAATATTAGAAATTTGATATAATTTATGAAAAATTCAGATTTAAGTTAAAAAAAATGATGGACATGTGTCACTAGCTAACCTAAAGTTGGTGTCACCTATGTTTGTTCTAAGGATGACACATAAGCCCTTTCATGCATGCTTGACACCTTGCAACCCTTGTATTAGACAAACTCAAGTAATTAGATGAGAGACTAAAGAAAAAAAACTTAAGTTTCTACAACCAACGTTGGTCTAAGAAGAAGAAGAAGAAGAAGAAGAAGAAGAAGAAGAAGAAGAAGAAGAAGAAGAAGAAGAAGAAGAAGAAGAAGAAGAAGAAGAAGAAGAAGAAGAAGAAGAAGAAGAAGAAGAAGAAGAAGAAGAAGCTTTGCTTGAGGTTTTACATCAACTCCCTACATTTGGGAATCAAACTCTTCTAAAGCAAGTATTCTAACCCCATCCTATAGAAATTCTAATCTCTATTTTCATTTTCATTCTACATAATTTGAAAGATTTCAGCTAAGAACCAGTCATTTCTTTCGTTTTGATACAAAGCCATGAATCTGTAATTTTTTGTAATCTGACCTCAATGCATTGTTTCAGACCTAACTTTTAGTACTAAACTCTAATTTAGGCAAACCTAATCCATTTAAAATTAGACTCAAATATCTTTATTTTGATACCTAGATTGAATGATTTGGAGTTTAAATGCCTACTAAGACTTCTGTTTTAATTAACCCTATAGATTCTGCAAACCAAAGACCATAATTTCTGACCTCTTGTTGCTTAACTACTTATAACTTTCTGCTGGGAACTCAGATTTATGCAAAGTATAATTTATTAGAAACTAACTCAATTTTTTCTATGCTCACCTGATTTGAAATTTTTCTAGTAAAATTGCACACTAAAACATCTATTTTCATCGACCCTATGGATTTAGTAAAACAGAGCTGATGTTTTCAGACCTTTCTCTAAGAAATTATTTGTAACTCCCTATTGTAAATTCCAATTTAGACAAAACATATTTATATGACACCTCTTTTGAATGACATCTATTTTGTATAAATTGGAGTATATTTGGATATCCAAATAATTCATACAATCTGCCTCTCAAATTTTACTAGAATCGAGCTTTGGTTGATTTTGTCTCTTATTGTTTCTTCTATTTGGAAATTGATTTCAGCAAAAACCCTTACTTCAGTTAAGCTTTCTATTATTGCTTCAAATTCATATATACTCTTAACCTTTAATTATTTATATATCTAATTTTATTATGTAAAGTTCATGTTTGTATCGTAATGTTTCGTATAGGCACATGCATTCCATTGTTCTGCATATGTTTCACCTTAAATTCACCTCTTCTTATTTCTTCTCTTTGAAAATTGATTTCGGCAAAAAACCCTTGCTTCGATTGAGCTTTATATTACTACTTTAAATTCTTGTATACTCTTGTCCTTTAATTATTTGTATACCAGATTTCATTATGTAAAGTTCATGTTTGTATCG
>LVTN01001268.1:50030-67057 GCA_001649415.1 Musa itinerans
GGTGGCGGCGATAACGCAGCAAGGAGAAAAGAAGGGTCTAGGGTTTTTGGCACAAAGATAATTTTGCTCCTGTGAATTTATGAAATTCCAGTTCTATGCTTTTGTCTAAATTACCAAAATACCCTTTATGATACAGAAAATTCCCTACATGTCCTCAATTTTATAAAATATTAACTAATTAAAAAATTTAATTAATTATTATTATTAGTTTTACTTAGTTGTCCTACTTGAATATGTATAATATGTGCATGGATTATCATAGACCTTGTGATGTGTGTATTTGTGATTATTATTATTGGGGCCTGCGAGCCTCCATTTTATTTCTCGTTTGTTGTCAGGCCTGCGTACCTATAATTAAGTTGTAATCACACGAGGAGACACAACGGGAGTGTGGAAGTAATAGCAGGACCCACGAGGTCGAGATGAATGATCGCGATGCATGGAGATGCGTCGAGATGCCGACGGAACTGATGAGGACGAGATGGACGATCATAGGGCATGAAGATACACCGTTGCACACAGATTTTGATATGAGTGATTAGGTCCACTGGCTCGGGCCTGATCACATTAGATTGTGGTCTATGATCATTTGGTGTGATTGTTCATGTAATGTGTGATTGCTTGTACACCTACTAGATATGTATATGTATTTGCATGCGATGTAGATATATATTAAACATTTATGTATGTGACATGTCATATTAGGAGACCAAATCAAAATCCTCTCTCTTGACAATATTAAGTCAATCAACATGAGGCATTAGATTGACCCACGTGGCCTTCTATCGTTATAAGTAGGGATTGATTCTCGATGTAGGTTGAGTAACTCAAGTCCTTCGAAGCTCACCTATATCGCGATTTGCTATCTTGCCTACGCATAGAGATGCCACCGGTGACCTGAGGACATGGTATGCTTGGTCAAGTCCTTTGAGGGTATATCATCAAATCAGACTCATCTTGTAATGATAGTGTTGACTTAACCGAACATCATGGTTGGTCGAGTCCCTCGAGACCATGGTGGTTTAGAGGCCGAATAGGACAAGAATCACAAGGAGTTGTGATCGGCAAGAGTTGCCTATCTTTTGGGCTTAATGTGATTGGTCGAGTCACTTGAGATTACACTAAGACATTAATTGGATCTCGATCCCCACTAGAAGTCTATTGGAGACTTCCGTTTCACGTGCTAAGGGTGTCGCGTGACTCACCAGAAAAATAGTGGGAGTAGATAAAGATAGAAGTTCATATCTTATTTATTTATTTTTCTACAAAATACGTATGTTATTTATTTATACTGCATCTTTATTTTCAGAAAATATCACTTTCAAATCCCTTACATGGCATACTTAATGTCAACTACCTCACTGGTCCGAATTATACGGATTGGCTTCGTAACTTGAGAATTGTTCTCACGGCGGAGAAAATCGCGTACGTCCTTGATACAGTGATGCCAACACCCGAGGAAGGGGCAAGCGAGAAAAAGATCACTTGCTACGTGAAGTATATAGATGACTCCACTTTGCTCAGTGTTATATGTTGGGCTCTATGACTCCTAAGTTACAAAAATAACATGAAAAGATGGATGTCAGATTCATTCTCCTACATATCCGTAAACTACTTGACGAACAAAGAAGGACTCAACGATATGAGATATTCAAGAGCCTCTTCCATACTAGGATAACTGAGGGGACACCGGTTCAGAACTATGTCCTAAAGATAATTGAGTGAATAGAGAAACTCACAAGTCTAGGAATGGTCCTAGACGATAACTTGTATGTGGATCTTGTTCTTCAGTTCCTACCAGATTCCTTTCATAGTTCATAATGAATTTTAATATGAATAAGCTTGAAATGACTCTCCCTAAGCTCCTTAATATGTTAAGGGAGGCAGAGAGTACAATCAAGAAAGAGAAGCCAGTTCTCTATATTGGTGAGACCAGAAAAAAAAGGAAGGCAGAAAAGTCCCTTAAAAAGGGCAAGTGCTAGGGCAGACCGGGTAAAGCAAAGGTTGCTAAAAAAGATCCGGTAAAGGACAAAAGCCAGTACTTCCACTACAGCAAAGATGGGCATAGGAAAAGGAATTGCAAAGAGTACCTTGTAGAGAGGGTGAAATAGAAGCTTGGAGAAGCTTCAGGTACATTCATGATCAATCTCCATTTGTTAGACTCGAATAATAAAATATGGGTATTGGATACCGGTAGTACATATCATATTTACAATTCATTACAGGTTCTAGCAAGACCTAGGAGATTGGCGAGAGGTGAGATGGACCTCAAGATAGGCAATGGAGCAAAAGTTGCTGCACTAGTTGTTGGCGAGGTCACCCTACATCTGCTTGGTGGAGCTATTATTGCATTGGATGCATGCTATTTTGTTCCTTCTATTATTAAAAATATTATTTCCATTTCATGTTTGACAGTTAGTAGATATAAATTAGTTTTTGAGGATAATAGATGTTTAATACTATTAGATCATGAGATCATCATGAGAGGAACATTGCATAATGGTTTCCTTAAGCTAGATAATGCTCCACATATCATGAATATAAGTATGTCCAAGAGAAAATGAGATGAGGTGAATAGTGCATACTTATAGCATTGTAGGCTAGGTCACATCCATAAGGGATGGATCCAAAAGTTGCTAAAGGATGGATATCTAGATATTTCAATTATGAGTCATATACAACTTGCAAGCCTTTCCTTCATGAAAAAATGACCAACTCTCCTTTTAGTAGAATTCGAGAGAGAGTTATTAAGTTATTGGAACTCATACATAGTGATGTATGAGGACTCAAGTCAACTCATGCCATAGGTGGTTACTCCTACTTTATTATTTTTACTAATGATTTCTTAAGGTAAGGACATGTATACTTGATAAAGTACAAGTCTGATGCCTTTGAGAAATTTAAAGAGTATAAGAATAACTTGGAGAACCAGACTAGAAAGAGTATCAAGACTCTTCGATCGGATTGAGGAGGTGAGTACTTGAGTATAGAGTTCGCCCAATTCCTCAAGGACCTTGGGATTCTATCCCAATGGACACCTCCTTATACACCTCAGCTCAATGGTGTATCTGAAAGGAGGAATTGTACACTGTTAGACACAGTCTATGATGAATTAATGCTTTCGATAAAATCATCAGTTTTGGCAAACTTTCATTCGATAAAGAAAAATCATATAAAAAATGTACTTGGAGTAAGTGAACTAAGTGTTGAATCTTGGATTTTGATAATAAAATCAATTGATGAGTTTATGATCTAATCTGCATTTTGAGTGACACATGACCAACTTTGATCAAAAAAGGTAAATCAATTAAAGTAGGATGAATCAGATACTGGGCCAGAGTAAAACATATAAGGAGATTGAATGTCGAGCCGGAGGATCAGTTGATGTGCCAACATAAAGACTTCATGCAATGATTTCGGGCATCAGGCCGAAGGATCGAACATTGTGCTAAGGAGGTCGAAAGTTGCGGGAGTCAACATGCCGATTGGGCAATATGCCGAAAGAGAGGATAATACGCCGAAGGATCTGATGAAGCGCCGGATGAACCAATGACATGTCGGACAATATAGGATTCATGCTTGTAAATGTGTATCTATTAGGATCGAGTCGGCACTAAGAGGGGGGGTGAATTAGTGCAGCGGATAAAAACATCGATTTAAAACTCTTCATACATTAAAAAGAAAACGATCTTGGGAGATGCTTGAAAGCGTGTTTGTTCGTAAGGGTAGTGAATGCCAAGTAAGAAGGAAGTGAAGCAATTGTAAAGCAAGTAAATGACAATAATATAAATGCAAACCAGAATTTCTAGTGGTTCGGTCGTTGTGACCTATATCCACTTCCGGTTTGATCATTGTGACCTACATCCACTTCTGATTCCTCCTCCGTCAGGGTCACCGACGTCCACTAATGGTCTTCCTTCAATAGGTGAAGACCAACTACCTCTTTACAGCTCGTTTTCCTTTTCACGGGTTTAGGAGATAACTGTTATAAGCCTCATACCTCTCTTGAATGATCACAACACTAGAAAGGAACGAGGAGGACTCTTTACTATTTTACAACACTTTTAACACCCCACAATTCAAAATATTATTCACACTTTTGTGCCCTTTCATGCAAAAAATGGTGAGGTATTTATAAGTCCCAATGGATTCAAAATTGAAGCCAAAAAATATCACATCCCGGGATTTTAGGGTATTGGCGGTACCACCGCCATTATTGGGCGGTACTACCACTTGCAAACTAACACTGGGCGGTACCACCGCTCAGTTTGGGTGGTACCATCGCTTGACAGGGTGGTACCACCACCCAGTCTGGGTGGTACCACTACCTAGAGCACCTAGGCGACTGAGTCCCAAGCGATGCCACCGCCGATCGTGACTTCAGTGCTGAATGGGCTATTCAATCCAGCCCAATTCAGCCCTGATAAGGGCCCAGTTGGCCACTAACTATGTTAGTGGGATTACCTCTCAATCCTAACTCAACTTAAGGTCTAACTATGATAATTAAGACATTTAAACAAGCAAACTCTATCTGGTATGTCGATTGCTCTCTCGACAATCTTCCGAAGAACTTCTCGGCGAACTTCCAATGAATTCCTGATGAACTCTTAGTGAACTCCCGACAAACTCTCGGCGTACTTCTAACGAACTCTCGATGAGCTCCCGATGAACTCTCGATGGGCTTTTGGAAAACTTCCGACACATCGTCTGAATCTTCGACGTATCGTCCGATCTTTGACTCCGGCCCAACATTTGATTTATGCCTTACCGCTATCATAGTTAATCCTGCACACTTATCTCAACATATAGATTAGATCAAATAATTTACCAATTAATTTCATCATCAAAATCTAAGATTTCAATAATCTCCCCCTTTTTTATGATGACAACCAATTGATGACAGAGTTAACCTTAACTCTCCCTATCTATATGCCAAACTTGAGAGAATGCAAACTTGAATTCACAACCCTAAATTTGTTAGGATTTAGGTCAGCACTAAGAGGGGGGGTGAATTAGTGCAGCGGTAAAATAACGTCGTTTAAAAAAATCTTTCGTATGTTGAAAAACTGATCTCGGAAAGTGTTTAACTTTGAAAGCATATGTAAAAGAATAGTGGATGTAAAGAGCAAGTAAGGAGGTTTGCAATAAAGATAAATTGCTCAAAGTAAAATGTAAACCAGATTTTAGAGTGATTTGTTCATTGTGACCTACATCCACTTCACCGATTCCTCTTCCGTCGAGGCCACCGGCATCCACTATCGATCTTCCTTTAATAGACGAAGATCAACCTCCTTCTTACACCCCTCTTCTCCTTTTCACAGGTTTAAGAGTCAACCTTTACAAGCACTCACTCCTCTCTCAAACTATTCTAACACTTAGACTAGAGCAGGATTCTCACAAGAGATTTCTACAATGTTTTTCCACTTTTAAACTCTCTGTGCTTGTGTGTGTTAACCAGGGATAAGAGGGGTATTTATAGGTTTCACATTTTGAAAATTTCTCTATCTCTATCTTATCAATTTTTTAATAAGAGATTGATGAATCTAATTGTATCATTTTATGAATCTCTTAAACTATGAAAATAATTTTGATGATTTGAATCTAAATGAGATTATTCCAATCGAATCATGAACCTTCTCTTGATTTCTTAACTTGAGATATCTTATGTGAATCAAGATCTCTTTTTTGTTCTCTTATGTTTATTTTTGTCATTTACTAAAGAAGAGAATTATCCGTATGAATCATGGTTTATCTTGATTTCTCGGTTTTCAATGACTAGTGATTTTCATATGAATCAAGATCGTTTACTATTATTCTTTTTTTTGCTATTTAATTTATCCAAATGAATCATAATTTTTCTCTTGATTTTTTTGATATTTGATTCATAACTTGAAAGTTATTTTAATACTCCCTTGTATTCATGAAGTGTATATCTCATCACCAAATTATTTTTTCTTGATATTCTTCATGTGATGATTTGATAATTGATGTAAAGGGAAATGAACTATAATATTGTATTCTTCCCTTCTTTTTGACAATAATAAAGGGGGAGATAAAATTGCTAGCTTGCACATCGCAAAGAAAAACAAAATTGCTAGCCTGTATGTTCTAAAATGATGTAAAATTTGCTAGCATGCATATTCTAAAATATTGTAAAATTTGCTACCTTGCATGTTCAAAAATGATGTAAAACTTGCTAAATTTGCTAGCTTGCACATTGCAAAAGGAAATAAAACATGCTAGCTTGCACATCGCAAAAAAAAGCAAACTTGCTAGCTTACCCATCTTAACATAGAAGCAAAGTTTGCTAGCTTACACATTTCAAGAAGATGTAAAAACATGCTATCTTGCACATCTCAAAAGATGCAAAAATTTTACTAACTTGTATATATGAAAAACTTACTAGCTTGCATGATGATATATGCAATAATATTTCAAAAAACTTAAAATTATGTTTATAACGCAATGATTTGAAATTATATCTCAAAAACTTACTAGTTGCATTTCTCCTTTTTGTTGATGACAGAGGGGGAGAAGGTATGATGATAATCATGCATATTATACCTAAACTAATGATTTGAAATTGTGTGATAATTTGGAATCATGTAATGATGGTTTTGAAAATATACATGATGAATAGGTATTATGCATGAGATACTCATGATTTCGAATGATGTATACAATGATGAATGTAATGACTTGCTGCACATGATTATTTTGATATGACATGTTGAGGTTCTATCAATATGGTAAAAACTGGGGAGATTGTTGAATATCGAATTTTGATGATGAAATCAATTAATGAGTTTACAATCTAATCTATATTTTGAGTGATGCAGGACTAACTTCGATTAGAAAAAGTAAATCAATTAAAGCAGGAGGAATCGGACGTTGGGTCGAAGTGGAACATGTCAGAATATTGGACGTCGGGTCGGAGGATCGGTCAGCATATCAGTAGAAGGCTTCATGCCGTGAGTTTGGGCATCGAGCCGAAGGATCGGACATTGCACCAAAAAGATCAGAAGTTGTAGGAGTCAACATGCTGATTGGGCAATACGCCAAAGGAGAGAACGATGCGCCAAATGATCGAACGAAGCGCTAGATGAACCAATGATATGTCAGACAACATAAGATTCATGCTTGTAATTGTGTGTCTAGATCGAGTTAGTTTAGGACTAATTGAGTCAGTTTTGGGATTAAACAATGCTAGCTCAATTAGGGACTAATTAGGCCTGAATCAGGGTTGAATTGTGCCTGTTGTTTAGCCCATTCAATGTCTTGTAGCAAGGTCTGACGGTGGTACAGCCTAGACATAGTCTTCAAGACTGTGTCAGGCGGTGGTACTGCCAGATTGGGTAGTGGTACCGCCTAAACATAGTCTCCCAGACTATGTCAGGCAGTGATACCACCAGATTAGGTGGTGGTACCATCCAGTGTTAGTGCTGTAGGCGATGGTATGCCCAACATAGGTAGTGGTACCATTAGGACATGGGAAACCTAGAATAAGACCTTTTTAGCTCAATTTTTGAAGTCATTTGGGGTCTATAAATACCCTAGTTATTTTTGCTTGATAAAGCACAAAATTGAGTTGAAAGGGGGGAAAGAATACTTGACAAAAATTGGAAACTCTCTTAGGATTTAGAGTTTCTTTCTCCTATAGTTAGAAGTTTTCTAAGGGAGGAGTTGTTAGGATCAAGTTGGCAGAGGGGGTGAATTAGTGCTTAAGTTAAAATCATGGTTTGAAAACTTTCATTCGATAAAGCCCATATAGGAAAGATGAGTTTAACTTGAAAGCATTCGTAAGAATAGTGAATAAGTAAATTAGTTTGCAATATGAATGAAAAGCATAAAGTAAATGCAAAATAGATTTATAGTGGTTCGGTCATCATGACCTACATCCACTCCCGATTCCTCTTCACTCGAGGCCATCGGCTTCCACTACCGATCTTCTTTCAATGGGCGAAGATCAACTACCATTTTACACCTCTTTCTCCTTTTCACAGGCTTAGGAGAGAACCTTTACACCTCTCTTTCTTTTAGACCTCACTCCTCCCTTAGAAACCTTCTAACTCTAGGAGGAAGAGACTCAATAAACTTAGAGAGATTATAACACTTTTTAACTTAGAATTATTTTCCCTTTCTACCCAATTCTTGCTTCTCCATGCAAGCATAGCTAAGGTATTTATAGACCCCAAAAGTCTTCAAAATTAGAGCCAAAAAAGGTCTTATCTTGGGTTTCCTAGGTCCTAGCCATACCACCACCTATGTTGGGTGGTACTACCGCTTGCAACATTAACACTACGCGGTACCACCACCTAACACAGTTTAGGAGATTGTGTCTGGGTGGTACCATCGCTCAGATTGGCGATGCCACCGCCTAGTCTAGCAGTACTACTGCTTGATACTATCTCAGAGAGTGTCTTAGAGATTGAGCCTCTAGCGGTGCCACCACTTGGACTGACGGTGCCACCGCTTAACCCAACTTTTGGGTCACTAAATGGACATTTCTCTTGGTCCAAAATAGCCCCAATTCAAGCCCAATTGGCCCCTAATTGAGTTGGCATGGTTACACTCGAAACCAATTCAATCAGCTCTTTAAACTACTTCGATCTAGACAAATTATTACAAGCAAGAATACTAAGTTGTCTAGCATATCATCAGTTCATCCGGTGCTTTGTTTGAACCTTTGGTGCATTGTCCTCTCTTACAATATATTGCCCAATCAGCATGTTGATCTCTGTAACACCCAATCTCCTTGGCACAATGTCTGATCCTTCTAGCCCGATGCCCGAATTCATGGCACGAAGCCTTCTGCCGACATGTCGACCTTCCTTCGGTCCGACATCCAATCTTCTTACATGTTCTATTCTAACCTAACTTATGATTCTACTACTTTAATCGATTTATCTTCCTTGATCAAAGCTAGTTCTGTGTTACTTAAACACACATTAGATCATAACTTTATCAATTGGTTTCATCATCAAAATTTGAGATTTAACAATCTCTTACTTTTTGATGATGACAACCAATTGACGACAGAGTTTAAACCAAACTCCCCCTATCAATATGCTTTATTGATAGAAACATAAATTCAGAAATAAATTATGAATCCAAGCAATATGTCATCATAAAATTATGCATAATCAAAATTTTAATACATCATTTTCCATGCATGATCATCATCATAACTTCTCCCCCTTTGTCATCAACAAAAAGGAGAAGTGCAACTAGTATATTTTTGAAACATGAAATTTCTACTTCACTATAGAACATGCAAACTTAGCAAGTTTTAGATATATGAAAATTAGCAAAAAATAATTTTTTGAGATATACAAGATAGTATGTTTTTGCATCTTCTTGAAATGTATAAGTTAACAAACATTGCTTCTCTTGATATTTACAAGATAGCACTTCTTACTTCTCTTTCGAGATGAGCAAGCTAGCAAGTTTTGCCTCTCTTTGCGATGTGCAAGTTTATAATTTTTGCTTCTCTTTTGAGTTGACTAAGCTAGCAAGTTTTGCTCCCCCTTCATCATTGTCAAAAAGAAGGGATGGTTACAATAGTGCAAAACTTTTTCCATTACATCATTTTTTAAATCATCACATGAAATATATCAAGAAAAATTAACTTGGTGATGAGATATACAATTCATGAAAACAAATTTTAAGTTATGAATATCAAGAGATCAATTATGATTCGTTTAGATAAATCAAATAGCGAAAAGAAGAATCATATTAAACAATCTTGATTCATAAGAATCTCAAGTTATAATTATCAAAAAATCAAGATCATGATTTAGATAAAACTCCTCTTTTGTAAAAAGCAAAGAGAATCATAGGAGAAACAAATAAAATATCTCAATTCATGCATAAGAAATCTCAAGTTGTCAAGATCATGATTTATATATTAAAGAAAAATCTTAAGTTATAATTCAAAAAGCATGATTCATAAAAAAAAACTCCTCTTAAACAATACGAGAACACATAATAAGAGATCTTGATTCATAAAAGATTTCAAGTTATAATTCCGAGAATTCAAGATCATGTTATAGATAAGACTTATTCAAATTCAAATCATCAAAATCATTTTCAAGAGATTCATAAAAAAATATAAATAGGATTCATTAATCTAGCCTTTTTTTTTATCAATGATTCAATTATATCATGAGATATACAAATCATAATTACAAACAAGTCATATACAAATCATGACATGAAAGATATTACTATGAAAGATCAAGAAAGATCAATTTGTGAATGATTCATCTTAATAAATCTTCTGTTTAGTAAATAACGAATAGAATCATTGGAGATCAAATAAGAGATCTTGATTCACATAAAATAAATCTCAAATCATTAATGACAAGAATCAAGATTCATTTAGATAAATCTTCTCTTAGATGATAGATTATTTGTTGTAGTAATATATTTTCCTTCTTAAGTGAATCTAACATTTTATATTTAGTGCAAGGAATTAACATGCAATAGTCATGCTCATTAATTAATTTCTTTAAAAAAATTCAAAATCACTAGAAAGAGAAGCATGATCACTCTTTTATTTTTTTTTATATTTTATATACTAATTAAAAAATAACTCATGAAAAGCATCAAGTAATTTTATAGTAAAGCAAAGGGGTTTTGGTTAAGTCACTTACCTTGTTGTCGAAAGCCACCAAGGCATAGTTTGCCACTTTGTCTTTGTTGGTTTGCTCCTCGTCTTCGGAGGTACTCGATTTGTCCTAAGTCACCTTAAGTGCCGCCTTTTTCTTTGACAACCTCTTCTTTTTAAGTTCATTTTTATTTTTTTATTCTTATTTTATGAACTTTTTAAGCTTTGTTGTTAGGAAATCAAGTTCATTATCACTTGAACTTTCGTTTGAGTGGTCTTCTTTTATTCTAAGTACAAAATCCTTCCTATTCTTTGGAAGTTTATTCTCAAGTTCGTCTTGTGTCACATAAGTCATTTCATAGGTCATCAAAGACCTGAAAGTTCTTCAAGTGAAAACTTGTTTAAGTCTTTTGCCTCTTGTATTGCAATTACATTTGAATCCTAATTTTTAGAAAGAGATCGTAAAACTTTATTAACAAGTTTAAGATTTAAAAAATATTTGTCAAAAGCTTTTAAACCATTGAGATATCTATAAAATGGGTGTACATGTCTCCAATGGTTTTGCTTGGTTTCATATGAAACAACTCAAAATTATGGATCAAAATATTTATCTTAGAATCTTTAACTCTACTAATGTCTTCATATGTAATTTTAAGAGTGTGCCAAATATTGTACGTAGTTTCATAAATAGAAACCTGATTAAATTCATTTTTATCTAGAGCACAAAATAAAGTGTTCATCGTTTAGCATTCAAAGAAAAAATCTTCTTCTTCAAATCATTCCATTCGTTCATTAGCTTAGAAGACTTTTCAAAATCACTTTCAACAATATTCCATAAATTAAAATTTATAGAAAGCAAGAAAATTCTCATTCAAGTTTTTTAATATGTGTAGTCCATCCCATTGAACATAGGAGGATGAATAATAGAGTGACCCTCTTGAAATCCAATAAAAGCTATTTCTCTTGGGTGTTAAACCAAATGAGAAAAACTGGCTCTGATACCAACTATTACGATCAAGTCGGTAATAAGAGGGGGGGGTGAATTAGTGCTTATGTTAAAATCACGGTTTGAAAACTTTCGTTCGATAAAGCCCATATCGGAAAGATTAGTTTAAGTTGAAAACATTAGTAAGTGTAGTGAATAAGTAAATTACTTTACAATATGAATAAAATGCATAAAGTAAATACAAATCAAAATTATAGTGGTTCGATCGTCGTGACCTACATCTACTCCCGATTCCTCTTCACTCAATACCACCGGCTTTCACCACCGATCTTTTTTCAATAGATGAAGATCAACTATCATTTTATATCTCTTTCTCCTTTTCACAGAATCAGGAGAGAACCTTTACACCTCTCTTTCTTTTAGAGCTCACTCCTCCCTTAGAAACCTTCTAACTTTAGGAGGAAGAGACTCACTAAACTTAGAGAGATTACAAAACTTTTTAACTTAGAATTCTTTTCCCTTTCTGCCCAATTCTTGCTTCTCCATGCAAGAATAGCTAGGGTATTTATAAACCCCAAATGGATTCAAAATTGAAGCCAAAAAAGGTCTCATCCCAGGTTTCCCGTGTCCTAGCGGTACCACCACCTGTGCTGAGTGGTACTACCGCCTCCAACACTGACATTAGGCAGTACCACCACCCAGATTTGTGGTACCACCGCCTGACATAGTCTAGGAGATTATGTCTAGGCGGTACCACCGCCTAGTTTGGTAGTACTACTGCTTGACATTGTCTCGGAAATTGTATCTTGAAGATTGAGTCTCTAGTGGTGCCACCGCCTGACCCAATTTTTGGGTCACTAAATGGGCCTTTCTCTTAGCCCAAAATAGCTCTAATTCGGGCCCAATTGGCACTTGATTGAGTTTGCATGGTTACACCCGAAACAAACTTAATTAGCCCTCTAAACTACTTTGATCTAGACAAATTATTACAAGCAAGAATACTAAGTTGTCCGGCATGTCATTGGTTCATCTGGCTCTTCGTTCGAACCTTCGATGCATCGTCCTCTCTTGCAATGTATTGCCTAATCGGCATGTTGACCTCCACAACACCCGATCTCCTTGGTGCAATGTCCGATTCTTCTAGCACGAAGCCTTCTTCTGACATTTCGATATTCCTCCGGTCTAACGTCCAATCTTCTGACATGTTCCATTTTGGCTCAACTTCTGATTCTACTACTTTAATCGATTTATCTTTCCTGATCGAAGCTAGTCATGTGTCACTTAAATGCACATTAGATCATAACTTTATCTATTAGTTTCATCATCAAAATCTAAGATTCAACAAGAGTAAGGTCTAAAAGAGATTCTCCTGAGCCTGTGAAAATGAGAAAGAGTGTAAAAGGGTAGTTGATCTTTGCTCATTGAAAGAAGATCAGTAGTGGAAGCCGGTGGCCTCAAGTGAAAAGGAATTGGGAGTGGATGTAGATCACGATGATCGAACTACTATAAAACTCAGTTTGCATTTCTTTCATACTTTTTATTTATATTACAAACTAATTTACTTGTACATTACTTTTACTACACTTATGAACATGCTTTCAAGTCAAGCATATTTCCGATACGATTTTATCGAATGATATTTTTGAATCATTGAGGTTTTTACGAAAGTCCTAATTCACCCTCTCCTCTTAGTGTCAACTCGATCCTAACACTTGTCTGAGAGCAAAATGGCTACTCTTAGTCTATGGCAGGTGGCCAGGCCGAGAGCCTCTTCTAGGGCTCTCGGCCAAGGTTATTGTTAGGACTCTAGCTAGGAGAGTCCTAATTGAGAGGGACATTCATGTAAAACCTACCTAAGCTGACTCCTATTAAAGAGGTGAAGAAGCCGGCTAGGATTAGGAGGTTGTTTCTTAGAGAAGAATTAGGAGTTGTAAAGGAATAAGAGATTGAGTAGGAGTCCTATTAGGAGTTGGTTAGAAGTAAGAGTCTTGAGTACGAGTCCTATTAGGAGTTGGTTAGAAGTAAGAGTCTTGAGTACGAGTCCTATTAGGAGTTGGTTAGAAGTAAGAGTCTTGAGTACGAGTCCTATTAGGAGTTGGTTAGAAGTAAGAGTCTTGAGTACGAGTCCTATTAGGAGTTGGTTAGAAGTAAGAGTCTTGAGTACGAGTCCTATTAGGAGTTGGTTAGAAGTAAGAGTCTTGAGTACGAGTCCTATTAGGAGTTGGTTAGAAGTAAGAGTCTTGAGTAGAAGTCCTATTATGAGTTAGGGTTTAGAAGCCCTATAAATAGCCATGTATTCCTCCTCTATTAATAAGCAATAGATGAATATTTTCTGCAGCCTTTGAGCAGCAACTTGGAGGGAGGAACCCCTATAGAGTTTCAAGGAGGCCGATCCCCTAAAGAGATCAAAGTAGTGTTCTTGGCATCTCGCTGCCCTTTCACAGCCATCCATCAGCCCTCYACANNGAACAGTATTAAAGTCACCAAGAACAATCCAAGGTACATTAAGACAGCCATCTGCAATGTTAGTTAGATCAGACCACAGTGTATTTCTTTCTTGCATACTGTTTGAAGCATATATACCAGTGAAATTGAATTGACAGCCATTCTTTTTGTCCTCTACCTTAAGATGAATGAATTGATCAGTAGCAGAAATAAACAAGCATTAATAGAGTTAGGATGCCATAAGACCCATATTCTACCAAAAGTTTCATTTGAGTCATTGGTAAACAGTTCTGCATCCGGCCATATTAAATTCTTTTAAGCTTGAACGCGCGATTGTTTAATTTTCGTTTCCACTAGAATAACAATATCACATTCGGCAGACTTGATTATACTATTGAGCTCCCGACATTTCTTAGGCTTATTAAGTCCACGAATGTTCCAGCATGTTATCTTCATCAGTAATAAACAAATGAAAAAGGTGGTAAGGTATTCCATTCTACGACTTCGGATGGACTGTACCATCTTTTTTCTTATCCTTTGATTTTGTATTTTCCTCCCGCACAATATCCTTACCTTTTATGGCTTTATTCCTATATTTATCCACTTCATCTACAGCTTGCAGATGTTTAAACTTTAAAATACCTTGAATCATGTGGTCTTGGGAGTTGGTTAGAAGTAAGAGTCTTGAGTAGGAGTCTTATTAGGAGTTGGTTAGAAGTAAGAGTCTTGAGTAGGAGTCTTATTAGGAGTTGGTTAGAAGTAAGAGTCTTGAGTAGGAGTCTTATTAGGAGTTGGTTAGAAGTAAGAGTCTTGAGTAGGAGTCTTATTAGGAGTTGGTTAGAAGTAAGAGTCTTGAGTAGGAGTCTTATTAGGAGTTGGTTAGAAGTAAGAGTCTTGAGTAGGAGTCTTATTAGGAGTTGGTTAGAAGTAAGAGTCTTGAGTAGGAGTCTTATTAGGAGTTGGTTAGAAGTAAGAGTCTTGAGTAGGAGTCTTATTAGGAGTTGGTTAGAAGTAAGAGTCTTGAGTAGGAGTCTTATTAGGAGTTGGTTAGAAGTAAGAGTCTTGAGTAGGAGTCTTATTAGGAGTTGGTTAGAAGTAAGAGTCTTGAGTAGGAGTCTTATTAGGAGTTGGTTAGAAGTAAGAGTCTTGAGTAGGAGTCTTATTAGGAGTTGGTTAGAAGTAAGAGTCTTGAGTAGGAGTCTTATTAGGAGTTGGTTAGAAGTAAGAGTCTTGAGTAGGAGTCTTATTAGGAGTTGGTTAGAAGTAAGAGTCTTGAGTAGGAGTCTTATTAGGAGTTGGTTAGAAGTAAGAGTCTTGAGTAGGAGTCTTATTAGGAGTTGGTTAGAAGTAAGAGTCTTGAGTAGGAGTCTTATTAGGAGTTGGTTAGAAGTAAGAGTCTTGAGTAGGAGTCTTATTAGGAGTTGGTTAGAAGTAAGAGTCTTGAGTAGGAGTCTTATTAGGAGTTGGTTAGAAGTAAGAGTCTTGAGTAGGAGTCTTATTAGGAGTTGGTTAGAAGTAAGAGTCTTGAGTAGGAGTCTTATTAGGAGTTGGTTAGAAGTAAGAGTCTTGAGTAGGAGTCTTATTAGGAGTTGGTTAGAAGTAAGAGTCTTGAGTAGGAGTCTTATTAGGAGTTGGTTAGAAGTAAGAGTCTTGAGTAGGAGTCTTATTAGGAGTTGGTTAGAAGTAAGAGTCTTGAGTAGGAGTCTTATTAGGAGTTGGTTAGAAGTAAGAGTCTTGAGTAGGAGTCTTATTAGGAGTTGGTTAGAAGTAAGAGTCTTGAGTAGGAGTCTTATTAGGAGTTGGTTAGAAGTAAGAGTCTTGAGTAGGAGTCTTATTAGGAGTTGGTTAGAAGTAAGAGTCTTGAGTAGGAGTCTTATTAGGAGTTGGTTAGAAGTAAGAGTCTTGAGTAGGAGTCTTATTAGGAGTTGGTTAGAAGTAAGAGTCTTGAGTAGGAGTCTTATTAGGAGTTGGTTAGAAGTAAGAGTCTTGAGTAGGAGTCCTATTAGGAGTTGGTTAAAAGTAAGAGTCTTAAGTATGAGTCCTATTATGAGTTGGTTAGAAGTAAGAGTCTTGAGTATGAGTCCTATTAGGAGTTAGGGTTTAGAAGTGCTATAAATAGCCATGTATTCCTCCTCTTTTGATAAGCAATAGATGAATCTTTTCTGCAGCCTTTGAGCAGCAACTTGGAGGGAGGAACCCCTATAGAGTTCCAAGGAGGCCGATCCCCTAAAGAGATCAACCCCAAGTTTAGAATCTGTAAGGGTTCTAACAGTTATAAGTAGCCTTTGGCCGACCTATAGGACAGCAATAATTTCTACCCTTTCTCCCTCTTTTGCGTCAATAATTTTGACACCGAAATGTCTCTCTAAAACACTTTTTAATAGAGAAAAGAGGTGTAGTTCCATATTTGAAAACTACGATAAAAAATTGCAGTAATCATACAAAAATAATTCTACGTGATTCATTAACACAGTTTAAAAACCAATCGATCACATGAGCAACCTAGCTCTGATACTATTGTTGGGAAGCCTGGATAGTGTTGGGAAATCTTCGGGGCGACATCACATACGCAACGAAAGAACAAGAAAACAAAATCCCCAATTTTCCAAAAAGATGTTCATCGTTATGCAAAGATTGGTATGCAAAAATCCACGAAACAAACTGTGTATAGAATAGATTGTGTTACCTAGGGAGATCGTATATCCCTGTTTCCTTATAGATCTATAGAAGAGGGTGAAGGAGGTCAAGCGTCCTCCTCTCTAGCGGTGATCCACACAGTAAGGCTATGACGATGCTCCTCAAAACTCCAGGCCTGCTTTACGGTGGAGAGGGGGAGGAGAATAGGAGAGACAAGCAAAGGCTCTAGCCTATGAACCATTGAATCTCTCCTATTTATAGAGGTCCCCTATCAAACCCTAATGGATCCTCCCTTATTGGGTGTTGGATCTGCATCCAATTACCCAAGCCTTTTAGATTAGTGGATCTTTATCCAATAATCTCTCATGGGCTCTTATTGGATCTCGTCCA
>LVTN01001268.1:68357-83346 GCA_001649415.1 Musa itinerans
AAAAACATACATAGGATTATCATTAGATTTAAATCTAACATTTTATTTCTTTATCATAAAACATGTAATTTTCATTATCATTTTCAAAATTACTAGCATAATAAGCATGATCCTATTTTATTTTTGCATTTTCATTACATCATTAAATATGTAATTAAAAATATATATAATTTTTTTAAAAACTAAATTAAAAACAACTCATGAAGAACATCAAGTAATTTCAAAGTAAACTAAGAGAGTTTCGTTTGAGTTGTTTACCTCGTTGTAGAAAGTTGTTAAGGCGTAGTTTGCCATCTCGCCTTTGTTGATTTTCTCCTCGTCTTCGGATGAGCTTGATTCGTCCCAAAGAGCTTCCTTCTTCTTGCATTCATAGCAAGTAGTTGCATTATTTTTAAGTTTATTTTTGTTCTTTAAGTCTTGTTTCATGAACCTTTTAAATTTCATAGTGAGGAGTTCATGTTCACCATCACTTGAGCTTATGCTTGAGTGGTCTTCAATTGTTCTAAGTCTGAAATCCTTCCTATTCTTTGGAAGGTTGTTCTCGAGTTCTTTTTTTGCCACATTATTCATTTCGTAGGTAATTAAAGACCGAATTAGTTCTTCGAGTGGAAGGTTGTTTAGGTTTTTAGCCTCTTGTATGGCAGTTACTTTTGAATCCCAGTCTTTAGAAAGAGAACGTAAAATTTTATTTACAAGTTTAAAATCTGAAAAGCTTTTACCAAGTGATTTTAAACCAATGACGACATTCGTAAAATGAGTGTACATGTCTCCAATTGTTTCGCTTGGTTTCATATGAAACAATTCGAAATCATGCATTAAAAGATTAATCTTTGAAACTTTTATTCTACTAGTGCCTTCGAGTGTGGTTTCAAGAATGTGCTAAATGTCAAAAGCTGTTTCACACATAGAAACATGATTAAACTCAGTTTTGTCTAAAGCGCAAAATAGAGCATTCATAGCTCTAGCATTTAAAGAAAATATCTTCTTCTCCAAATCATTCCAATGGTTTATTGGAAGAGAAGACATTCGAAAATAATTTTCAATAATATTCCATAAGTTCAAATCCAATGAAAGCTAGAAAACTCTCATTCGAGTTTTTCAATATGTGTAGTCCGTCTCATTGAACATGGGAGGACGAATGAGAGAGTGACCCTCTTGAAAGCCGAAAAGAGCCATTTCTCTTTGGATGTTAAACCAAATGAGAAAAGCATGGCTCTAATACCAACAGATAGGAAAAGAGTCGGCACTAAGAGGGGGGGTGAATTAGTGCAGCGGTAAAAATGTTGGTTCTGAAAACTCTTTCGTTTCGTATGATAAAACCAATTTCAGAAATGCTTAACTTTGAAGGCAATAAGAAGAGTGTAACAAGTAATGAGAAGGCAGTTTACATTTTAAAGTAAATTACTCAAAGTAAAGGCAAACCAGATTTTTATAGTGGTTCGGTTGTCGTGACCTACATCCACTCCGCCAATTCCTCTTCTATCGAGGTCATCGGCATCCACTATCAGTCTTCCTTCAATAGGCAAAGATCAACCACCTTTTACACCCTCTTCTCCTTTTCATAGGTTTAGGAGATAACCTTTTACGACCCTCTTTTACATGGTATCCCTCTCACACCTTCCTTAGTTCTCTCTAAGCTTTGGGAGGAGGGAACTAAACTTTTTAAGGTTTACAACTTTAGAATCATAGAGCTTTGCTCAATATTTCTTGCTTATCTATGCAGGAATAGTTGGGGTATTTAGAAGCCCCAAATAGATTTAAATTTGGAGCCCAAAATTCAAACCCTCGAAATTTCAGAGTACTAGCGATACCACCGCCTGCACTAGGCGGTACCACAGCCTACAACCTGACACTGGGCGGTACCACCGCCCAGACTGGTAGTACCACTGCCTAGATAGTCTCAGGGACTGAGTCTGGGCGGTGCCACCACCTAGACTGGCAGTACCACCGCCTGACACAGTCTTGGAGATTGTGCCACGATGGTTTTACCTATTTGGTCACTGTTTGGGCCTTTCTCTTAGCCCCAACATAGCCCAAACTTAGCCCAACTATCCCGTAATTGGGTTGACCCAATTTTAATCCCTATTATGTACTAAATATAAATTTTAAAACATTTACTAAGCTAAAAAAGTCTGTAGCGGCGACGGTACTGTAGCGGCGACGACACTGTAGCGGCGACGGTACTGTGGCGGCGACGACACTGTAGCGGCGACCAGATCTAGGGCGACGGACTGTAGCGGCGACCAGATCTAAGGCGACGGTACTGTAGCGGCGACCAGATCTCCTGCAGCGTTGGCTTTCTGCCATTGGGGCGACGACTGTAGCGGCGACCAGATCTAGGAGGACGGTACTGTGGCGGCGGCGACACTGTAGCGGCTACCAGATCTCCCTAGGGCGATCTGACTCCTGCAGCATTGGCTTTCTCCCACGGGCGACGGTATTGTAGCGGTGATCTGATTTCCTGCAGCGTCGGTTGTTTCCCAAGGGCGAAGCGTCGGCTTCTCCCCAAGGGCGACGATACTGTAGCGGAGACCAGATCTCCCAAGGGCGACGGTACTGTAGCAGCGATCTGATATACTGCAGCGGTGACTTTTCCCAATGGCGACGATTCTGTAGCGGCGACCAGAAGAGGGATCAAACATGGCAGCGACGGCCCCTAGGGCTGGCAACAGTGACGGGAGGGTTGATACGATGGCAAGACTCCCTACCGTTACCCCTCAAGTTGCTCCTCCACCATATCCTCTCCAGAGAGAAACTCCTTCGACGAAGCAGCATCGAAGCAGGCCGCGCTCTAGATCGCGGCAGCCTGCTCTCATTTCCAGTGACCCTCAGCCTTGGACTAGCCTCTTCAAGGCTCCGGTTGGAAGTCCGGATCTAAGCTTGGAATTCTTTACACCAGAAGTTCAGGCTGATAAGAAGATTGCTGTAAACGAGACTGCTGATTCAGCAGAGCTATTTGAGACATGGTCTATGGCGATTGTTGGCTATGTGGTAGGTCTCAAAACCTCTTATTTCCCACTATCCTCATTTATCAAAACTCGATGGGGAATATCATCATTTGATCTTCATATGCTGGAGAACGGATTCTTTGTTTGCAAGCTATACTCTGAAGAAGATTTACAACGGATCCTTGAAGGATTCTGGACTATTCGCGGCCATCCAATGATTCTACGACGCTGGTCTCCTGATGTCCGTTTGGAGTTAGATAGCCTACAGTCTATTCCATTATGGGTATCCTTTCAAGGACTTCCTCTACATCTTTGGAGTCGACGTTTATTGCAAAGTTATGCAGCACTCTGGGACAGCCACTCTACATCGACAAAGCAACAGCAACTCAGACGAGATTAGCATTTGCACGAGCATGTGTACTGGTTTCTTCCGACGAAGATCTTCCTAATGAGGTTTTCTATCGTGATCTTGACGGGAACACTCGGAAGGTACATGTCTCATATTCCTGGAAGCCACAACGATGTCAGTGTTGCTTATCTTTTGGTCATGCAAATGGAGCTTGTCAGCAAACGCCAAAATCGACCACACAGGTCTATCGACCACGCCAAGCGCCTCAGCAACAAAGCGAGTCTTCTCTAATAGTAGCACCGATGGTGGCGAAGACTATTGTGCATTCCGACTTGCAAGAACAGCACCGCGGACAGAAGGACAAATCCAAAACTTTATCTCTTCCTATAATGTCAGAGCCTTCCAAAACAGAAGTTTCCCGTGGTACTAGTGGACAGGAGAAGCATAAGTCAAGAACTTCATCTCTTCCAATATCATCGGATCCGTCCACAATAGCTCAACGAACTCAGGCCCAAACAAATCTCGCCAGCAAGGATATTCTTCCTCAACAAACTCAGGGGACAGCAAACATCGCCAACAAGGATATTCTGTCTCAACAAACTCATGCCCCAACAAACCTCTCTAGCCAGGCTGCTCCAACAAGTACTAACCAGGATATTGTGCCGCAACAATCTTATAGTGCTTCAACAAACCCTCCTAATCAAGACCACATGATTCAAGGTATTTTAAAGTTTAAAAATCTGCAAGCTGTAGATGAAGTGGATAAATATAGGAATAAAGCCATAAAAGGTAAGGATATTGTGCGAGAGGAAAATACAAAACCAAAGGACAAGAAAAAGGATGGTACAGTCCATCCAAAGTCGTAGGATGAATACCTTACCACCTTTTTCATTTGTTTATTACTGATGAAGATAACATGCTGGAATGTTCGTGGACTTAATAAGCCTGAGAAATGTCGGGAGCTCAACAGAATAATCAAATCTGCCGCATGTGATATTGTTATTCTAGTGGAAACGAAAATTAAACAATTGCGCGTTCAAGCTCAAAAGAATTTAATATGGCCGGACGCAGAACTGTATACCAATGACTCAAATGAAACTTTTGGTAGAATATGGGTCTTATGGCATCCTAACTCTATTAATGCTTGGTTTATTTCAGCTACTGATCAATTCATTCATCTTAAGGTAGAGGACAAAAAGAATGGCTGTCAATTCAATTTCACTGGTATATATGCTTCAAACAGTATGCAAGAAAGAAATACTCTTTGGTCTGACCTGACTAATATCGCAAACGGCTGTCTTAATGTACCTTGGATTGTTCTTGGAGACTTTAATACTGTTCGGTACACAAATGAAAAAGAGGGGGGTAGACAACTTTCAGAAAGCCAGCTTCAAAGTTTTAATGATTACATTGACACTGCTGCATTGTTTGATATGAAATCTGTGGGTAATTGGCTCTCCTGGAGTAATCAAGGTGCTGCTAACAGAAAAATAATGGCTCGACTTGATAGGTGTTTGATAAATCATGAATGGCTAACAGTTTACCCAGATTCACTTCTTGAGTATGATACTCCTATGTTTTCTGACCATTCTTTAATGTATATACACGCAGACAAAGCGACACCAAGAGGCAAGAAACCGTTTAGATTCTTTAACATGTGGAGTGCTCATCCTCAATTTCTTGATGTTATCAGATCTGCCTGGAATGTTAATGTGCATGGATCCCCCCCTTACATCTTATGTCAAAAACTCAAAGCCTGTAAAGCAGCACTAAAGGAGTGGAATACAAATACCTTTGGCAATATTACCACCAGAGTTCAATCTTGCAGAAAGGAACTATTGTCATTGCAACATGAGCTGCAACTTCAGCCAAATGATGAGAATATTATCTATAAAGAGACAAAAGCCAGAAATAACTTCATGCAAGCCTTAAAACAGGAGGAAAGTTTTGCAAAGCAGAAGTCTCGACAGCATTGGCTTACACTAGGGGATTCCAATACTAAATTTTTCTATGCTTCAATTGCTACTCGAAGGGCTATTAACCGTATCAGCAAATGCAGAGACAAAGATGATAATCTTATTGAGAATTTAGATGAGGTTAAAGCACACACAGAGCAATTTTTTTATTCCTTACTCAATCAAGCTGGGAAACCTAATAACATTCATGTGGAGCCGACTAGAAAACTTGATTCGGAGGCTATTTCAATCCTCAATGCCCCAATTACAGATGACGAAATTATATGTGTTATCTTTAAGTCACCAAAGCACAAAAGCCCAGGCCCAGATGGATTTCCAACTGAATTTTACCAAACTGCTTGGTCTATTATTGGAAATGATGTGATCAAGGCTTGCCAACATTTTTTCTCTTCAGGTCATATTCTTAGAGAGACGAATTGCACCTTTATTTCTTTAATTCCGAAGAATGCAGGGGCTGATTCACTAGAGAACTATCGACCTATATCATTATGCAACTTTATTTACAAGATCATCTCCAAAGTATTGGCAAATAGAATACAAAAGGTAATACACAAGATCATTAGCCCAAATCAAGCTGCTTTCATCAAAGGGAGAAGTATACATCATAACATTTTGCTTGCTAATGACTTGGTCAAAGATTTGCACTCAAAAGCAAGAGGGACGAAAATCTGTTTTAAAGCAGATTTACGGAAAGCCTTTGATTCAGTTAATAGGAAATTTATCTATAAGATGCTCCTCGATATGAACTTCCCACAGCAATGGGTTAATTGGATTCAATCTTGCCTGGAAACTCCAAAGTTTTCGATACTCTTTAATGGCTCACCTATTGGCTTTTTTGGGAGCACGAATGGCATTCGACAAGGTGATCCACTCTCTCCGTATCTCTTTACTATTGCAATGGAAGGACTGAGCTGTATGTTGGAACAAGCAGTCTTGAATGGCAGCATTAAGGTACCCAATGCTGGTTCTATTCATATATCACACATAACATTTGCAGATGATTTACTTATCTTTCTTCAAAATGATCCAACTTCAGCAAAGAACCTGGCTACTATTATGAATGACTTTGGTATGGTTTCTGGACTTCAGTTAAATCATGCGAAAAGTAAAGTATATATGAGCCCTTACGTTGAGGATAAGGTCTTTATTGCACAAACTTTGGGGGTTAGTGAGGGAAGCCTGCCAGTTCCTTATTTGGGTCTCCCGCTCATATCCACAGGCATTCACAAAACCCACTGTCAGCCTATCCTGCAAAAAATAAAGAATAGAATTTCTTCTTGGAAAAATAGGCTTCTATCAAAAGCAGGACGACTCGAACTCATCCGTTCGGTATTGTACTCCTACTCTATATATTGGTGTAATGCATTTCTTCTACCTGCTGGACTTCTCCACGATATTGAACGATTATTAATGAACTTCTTATGGAATGGCACAAATGATAAGGCAATGCATATGGTAAATTGGGATAACATTTGCAAACCGAAAGATGAAGGGGGGCTAAACTTGAGAAATACTAGAGATTAGAATCAAGCATGTCTGGTACAGCAATTGTGGAATCTCTTGCAAAACAAATGTTCCTTATGGTCACATTGGGTTTCTGCTAGGTATCTTTCAAAGGAATCAATCTGGGAAATTTCAACAAGAACATACCACTCTGCAGCTTGGAAAGGAATTTTAAAGGCAAGGAATTGGCTAATCAAACACATTTCTTATGCAATCTCTTCTGGAACTAGTACTAATATGTGGTACGATCCTTGGGTGAATGGGAAGAGTATATTTCAATTATATGGTGACAGAATACGAAAAGATCTTGGGGCTCCCAAAGATTGGAAGGTTTCCAAGTTCATTGCTAACGGTACCTGGTGTCTCCCTAATCCAATTTCTCCCGAGATGTTATCACTTTGGCCGACTATTATAGCTATTCCAATCAGGAACAACTCTTCAGATATACTTATTTGGCCTCATGACAATGGCAAATTTAGTGCCACATCCGCATGGAATCAAATGAGGCAAAGAAATAACAAGTGGATCCCAAGCAGTTGGACATGGGATCGACCGGGATCACAAAGACATTCCTTATGTACATGGCAGGCCCTTCTCAATAAACTACCTACAATAGACAATATGAAGAGAAGAGGTATCTATCATGTTAACCGATGCTCCCTTTGTATGCAACAAGAAGAAACTGTTGACCACCTCTATTTTGCTTGTGATTATACAAAATGGATAGGGAAGGAGATTCTCCAGCGATTTGAACTCAATAGACTGCCGCAACCAAACTTGCATCAAGAACTAAGCGACCTCATGCAATGTTTCTCAAGAAAAGGGCCTCTCACACAACTAGCAAAGGTTACTTTCAGATGCACTATTTGGTGGATGTGGAAGGAGAGATATAGCAGAATTTTTGAATGTCACCACACAAACAACGCTCAGCTCTTGAAAGAGATTATTAGAGACTCAAGATCCTGTATGGAGCATGATCTCAAAACGGAGCACTTTACCCGAAGAGAAAAAGATATTTTTATCAAATTTAATTTTGCTATTAGCTAAAGATCTTGGGAATGATGTCAAATAATGTACCCACAGGTAGTTCTGATATATCTGGATAAACATTTTCTATGTTGGCTATAATTAGGAGTTATAGTCTACAGAATGTGTAGTCATAACTATCACATTCGCACTCTATGAGTTACTTGGCTTTGTCTATGACTTGTATAGACAAAGCTATTTGTACAAACTTTACAAAAAATCTATTTACTTTTACTTATCAAAAAAAAAATTCAAAAAAAAGATCTTTCCCTAAATATCTGTCCAAGGGAAATTATTTTTTTTTTGGTAAGTAAAAGTAAATTGATTATGTGTAAGTATCTACAAATAGCTTTATATATACAAGTCATAGACAAAGCCAAGTAACTCATAGAGTGCGAATGCGATAGTTATGACTACACATGCTGTAGACTATAACTCCCAATTATAGCCAACATAGAAAATGTTTATCCAGATATATCAAAACTAACTGTGGGTACATTATTTGACATCATTCCCAAGAACTTTAGCTAATAGCAAAATTAAATTTGATAAAAATATCTTTTTCTCTTCGGGTAAAGTGCTCCATTTCGAGATCATGCTCCATACAGGATCTTGAGTCTCTAATAATCTCTGTCAAGAGCTGAGCGTTGTTTGTGTGGTGACACTCAAAAATTCTGCTACATCTCTCCTTCCACATCCACCAAATAGTGCATCTGAAAGTAACCTTTGCCAGTTGTGTGAGAGGCCCTTTTCTTGAGAAACATTGCATGAGGTCGCCTAGTTCTTGATGCAAGTTTGGTTGCGGCAGTCTATTGAGTTCAAATCGCTGGAGAATCTCCTTCCATATCCATTTTGTATAATCACAAGCAAAATAGAGGTGATCAACAGTTTCTTCTTGTTGCATACAAAGGGAGCATCGGTTAACATGATAGATACCTCTTCATTTTATTAATAAGTTTAAGATTCAAAAATTTTACCAAGAGCTTTTAAACCATTGACGACATCCATAAATCGGGTGTACATATCTCCAATGGTTTCGCTTGGTTTCATATGAAATAACTCAAAATCATTCATCTAAAGATTTATCTTCGAATCTTTAACTCTACTAGTGCTTTCGTGTGTGATTTTAAGAGTATACCAAATATCATGCGTAGTTTCGTAAATAGAAACCCGATTAAATTCATTTTTATCTAGAGCAAAAAACAAAGCATTCATCGCTTTAGCATTTAAAGAAAAAGTTTTCTTCTCCAAATCATTTCATTCGTTCATTAGATTAGAAAACTTTTGAAAACCATTTTCAATGATATTCCACAAATTGAAATCTAAAGAAAACAAGAACACTCTCATTCAAGTTTTCCAATACGTGAAGTCTGTCCCATTGAACATAGGTGGACAAATGATAGAATGACCATTTTGAAAGTCGAAAAAAACCATTTCTCTTGGGTGTTAAACTAAATGAGAAAAATGTAACTCTGATACTAACTATTAGGACCAAGTCGATACTAAGAGGGGGAGGTGAATTAGTGCTTTCCTAAACCTCAATGATTCGAAAAACTTCTCGTTCGATGAAATCATATCGGAAAGATACTTGACTTGAAAGCATGTTCGTAAGGTAGTGAAAGTAATAAGCAAGTAAATCAGTATGCAATATAAATAAAAAGTATGAAAGAAATAGTTTTATAGTGGTTCAGTCATCATGACCTACATCCACTCCTGATTCCTCTTCACTCGAAGCCATTGGCTTTCACTACCGATCTTCCTTCAATGGGCGAAGATCAACTATCCTTTTACACTCTTTCTCCTTTTCATAAGTTTGGGAGATAACCTTTATACCTCTCAAGGTAACCCTCACACACCTCCTTAGAACAACCTTTAAGCTCAAGGAGGAGGGAACTCAATCTTTTCAATACGTTTACAACTTAGAATTCTTTCCCCTTTCTGCTTAATTCTTGCATCTCCATGCAGGAATAGCTAGGGTATTTATAGACCCCAAATGGCTTCAAAATTGGAGCAGAAAAATATCTCATCTTAGGTTTCTCGGATCCTAGTGGTACCACCGCTTGTGCTGGGTGGTACTACCGCTTGTAGCACTAACATTGGGTGGTACCACCGCCTAGTCTGGTGGTACCACCGCTTAATATAGTCTAGGAGACAATGTCTGGGCGGTACCATCGCCCAGACTAGTGGTACCACCAATTGACATTGGGCAGTACCACTGCCAGTTTGGTGGTACTATTGCTTGACACAATCTTGGAGACTATGTTTTAGAGATTGAGCCTTTGGCAGTGCCACCGCTTGACCCAATTTTTGGGTTACTGAATGGGTCTTTCTCTTGGCCTAAAATAACCTCAACATACGCCCAATTGGCCCCTTATTGAGTTAGCCTAATTCCAACCCAATTACAACTTAAAACTACTTTGATCTAGACAATTATTACAAAGCATTAATCACATGTTGTCTGGCATGTCATTGGTTCATCGGCACCTTGTCCAATCCTTCAGCGCATCATCCTCTTTAGTAGCCTTTTGCCAAATTGGCATGTTGACCTCCGTAACTCCAACCTTCTTGGCATAATATCCGCTTTTCTAGGCTCGATGCCCGAACTTATGACATGAAGCCTTCTACCGACACGTCGACCAATCCTCCAGCTCGACTTCCAATCTTCTGACATGTTCCATTCCGACCCAACATTGATTTTTCCTACTTTAATTGTCTCTTCATGATCGAAGCTAGTCTAGCATCACTCAAAATATAGATTAAATCATAAACACTATCAATTGGTTTCATTATCAAAATCTGAGATTCAATAGTCTCTAAGGCGTATCCCTAGAATGAGATGGGTAGGTTGGCGAAGCTCATCATGGACCACACCATGTCTAACAATGTACGATTCCTCCTTTTAGATACACCATTAAGTTGAGGTGTATAAGGAGGTGTCCATTGGGATAAGATCCCATGGTCTTTAAGGAATTGGATGAACTTTGTACTCAAGTACTCACCTCATCGATTTGATTGAAGAGTCTTGATACTCTTTCTAGTCTTGTCCTCTACTTCATTCTTATACTCTATGAATTTTTCAAAGGCTTTGGACTTGTATTTTATCAAGTACACATGTCCATACCTTGAGAAATCATCAATAAAAGTAGTAAAGTTTGAGTACTCACCTATGGCATGAGTTGACATGGGTCCACATACATCACTATATATAAGTTCGAACAGGTCAGTAGCTCTCTCTCCAATTCTACTAAAAGGAGAGTTGGTTAGTTTTCTATAAAAGCATGACTCGCAAGTTGCATATGACTCATAATCGAATGGATCTAGATATCCATCCTTTAGCAACTTTTGAATCCTTCCCTCATAGATGTGACCTAGCCTATAATTCCACAAGTATGCACTATTCACCTCATCTTATTTTCTCTTGGATACACTTACATTCATGATATGTGTAGTAGTATCTAGTATAAACAAACTATTATGTAAAGTTTCTCTCGTGATAATCTCATCATCTAATATTATTGAACAACCATTGTTCTTAAAAACTAATTTATATCCACTAATTGTCAAACATGAAATGAAAATAATATTTTTGATAATAGAAGGAACAAAATAACATGCATCCAATGCGATAATAGCTCCACCAGGCAGATGTAGGGTGACCTCGCCAACAACTACTGTAGCAACTTTTGCTCAATTGCCCATCTTGAGGTCCATCTCGTCTCTCGCCAATCTCCTAGGTCTTGCTAGAACTTGTAATAAATTACAAATATGATAAGCACTACTAGTATCCAATACCCATGTATTATCATATGAGTCTGATAATTGGAGACTAATCATGAATATACTTGATGCTTCTCCAAGCTTCTGTTTTGCCCTTTTTGCAAGGTACTCTTTGTAATTCCTCTTCCAGTGCCTATCTTTGCAATAGTAGAAGCACTGGCCTTTGTCCTTTGTCGGGTCTTTCTTAGCAACATTTGCTTTATCTAGTCTGCCCTTGCCCTTGCCCTTGCCCTTGCCCTTCTTAAGGGACTTTTCTGCCTTCCTTTTTCTTTCATGTTTCACTAGTATAGAGAACTGGCTTCTCTTTTTTGATAGTGCTCTTTGCCTCTCTCAACATATTATGGAGCTTAGGGAGAGTCATCTCAAACTTATTTATGTTAAAATTCATTAAGACCTATAAAAAGGAATCTGGTAGGGATTGAAGCACAAGATCCACAATCATCTTTTGGATGAACAACCTAGCTCTGATATCACTGTAGGGAAATCTAGAGGTGGCATCACATGCGAAGTAGAAGTATAGAAAACAAAAATCCCCAAATTTCTCAAAGATGTGTTCGTTGTCATGTGAAGATTAGTGCGTAAAATCCACAAAACTGAAAACTACGTATATGAAAGATTGTGTTTTACCTAGGTAGATCATGTATCCCAGAAAAACCTACAGATCTGTGAGAGAGGATGAAAGAGGTCAACTGTCTACCTCTCTAATAGTGATCCATATGGTAGGGGCAGGGAAGTTGCTCCTCAAATCACTACCCGAAACTCTTCGTCGCACGCACCACACAATCAAGAAGGGGCTGCCCCTTCTTGTTGTCCACATGCCCCAAATAGGGGCTGCAGTATGAGGAGAGAGGGAGAGAGGAGAATAAAAGGAGGTAGCCAAAAAGAACATCTAGCCTATGGGTCTTTGGTTCCCTCCTATTTATAGAGGCCCCTTGTCAACTTAACTCTAATGGATCCTGTCATATTAGGCACTGGATCTCCATCCAAATACCCAATCCTCTTATATTAGTGAGTCTCTACCTAATAATCTCTTATTAGCTCTTATTGGATCTCATCCATAGGATCCAATAATTTAGGGGCTTATTGGATATCCAATAACATAGGGGTTCTAACGGATATCTCATATCCGACCCTTTACTCGTCACAATGCCTATGTTAGGACTCTAGCTAGGAGAGTCCTAATTGAGAGGGACATTCATGTAAAACCTACATAAGCTGACCCCTATTAAAGAGGTAAAGAGGCCCGCTAGGGTTAGGAGGTTGTTTCTTAGAGAAGAATTAGGAGTTGTAAAGGAATAGGAGTCTTGAGTAGGAGTCCTATTAGGAGTTGGTTAGAAGTAGGAATCCTAAGTAGGAGTCCAATTAGGAGCTAGGGTTTAGAAGCCCTATAAATAGCCATATATTTCTCCTCTTTTTATAATCAATAGATGAATCTTTTCTGCAGTCTTTGAGCAGCAACTTGGAGGGAGGAACCCCTATAGAGTTCCAAGGAGGCCGATGCCCTAAAGAGATCAACCTTAAGTTTAGAATCTGCAAGGGTTCTAACACTTAGTATTAGAGCAGCGATCTTGGCATCTCACTGCCCTTCCACAGCCATCTATTAGCCCTCCATAGCCATCCAAAGCAATTCCCACAATTGCTTAAAAGATCGTTGCCAAATTCCGCCGTCATCTCCACTACCGCGGATCATCCTTTGATCTCTCCGTTAATTGCAACAGGTTCTGGTTTCCAACCATACTGTTGCTGCAATTTAGTTATCCTTATTCGAAAATCTAAAAAAAAAATTGTTCCAAAATTGCTGCATAAACTTTTCATCGTAAAGTTTTCATCTCTACGACGAAAGATACATAGCATAGTATATTTGATCTTTCTACTATATTTTCTATCCAAATCTCTACAAAATTTTTATGACAGCTTTGACACTTCTTAACAGTAGATTTTCCTTTGGTTTTGTCAAAAAATTCTCAATATAAACCATTGATCTTTTACATCTAAGCTGCTATACTTGAAAATCTGCAATGTAAAATTTTAGCCGCATAGCACAGTTTGTTTGATCTTGCTACTATGTTTTTTCTATCCAAATCCCTACAAAATTTTTATGATAGATTTGACACTTCCTAATAGTAGATTTTCCTTTGGTTTCATCGAAAAATTCTCAATATAAATCACTGATCTTTTACGTCCAATCTGCTATATTTGAAAATCTATAGAAAATTTCAGCCACATATTGTTGCCTTAACCGATCTATTTGCAATCCTTTTTGAACAAAATTTCTTATACACTTCATAGATCATCTTGGCTTCTATCTAAGATTGATCTATTGAAGAATTTATTACTAAAAACGATTTTGTATTGCTGCCAATTTTTGTCTCAAGCCGCTGAAATTTTTCGACGAGAATTCTGCTATCGCAACTTGCACCAATTTCCTTGCTGTTATACTGTCAAAATTTTCTTGATTATATTGGATATCCTTGCTGTCATATAAACTGAGATTTTGCTATCAATTCCCTCTGCAAATCTCTCAAGTTTTTGGTGAAAATTTTGTCGAGAAACCGTTGTTTCTTCGACGACAATTCTGCTCTTACAAGATAGCACATACTTGCAGCAACTTCCACTTATTTCTATCAAACCTTTGCTGCCATCTACCACAGATCCAAAACTTTTATCGACAGCCCTAAAACTCCACCAAATCACACCCTCAAACTATACCCAAAACAGCCACAAAACAAGCCTAAACCGTAGCCTACATCTACCAATCCACCAACCCTTTCGACCATCACTTCTCTCAACCTATACATGCTTTTAACCCAACAACAAAAGAGAGATCTTTCATCACAGATTTGACAGCATATGTATTGGCATCTGAGGAGGCAATCAATGCTAAATTCATAGCCTTCGAGGTGCAAATGGAGGATAAGATTCAGACGCTCTTTACCGAACTCAGATTGGGCCGACCACCAAGCCCAAAGAAATCACATCAAGGAGAGAGCTCTGCCTAATCGCACCAAGCCCAAAGAGATGACTTCCAAGAGAGGGGAGGCTATATGACTAACCCCAACTATCCATGCATGAGGGTGGACTTCCCTAGATGGGAAGAAAGAGACCCGATTGGTTGGATCTCACGTGCGGAGCGATATTTTTAGTACCACAAAACCGCGTATGCATCTATGGTGAAAATTACAGCTATACATCCTGAAGGGGATGCCATACAGTAGTTTAACTGGTTTGAACACAATAATGGAGTCCTCTCATGGTGACAATTCAAAGAAGAACTGCTGATCCGCTTCGGACCAACCGATTACGAGAACATTGACGGACAACTAGCAAAGATCCGACAAACCTCCACCATTCAAGAGTACCAAACCAGGTTTGAAAGGTTATCTAATCAAACTCATGATTGGTCTCAAAAA